>JAOTOM010002634.1:0-12500 GCA_034440615.1 Ashinkailepas kermadecensis
TGACCTCACCGAGGACGTATGTAGTGGAGCGAAGCGAGCGTATTAACGTGAAGCCATCCATCGCTCCCTAATGCTCTTAAGCTGCTGCCCTCGCTGCTATCCGGACGATATTTTGTCAATCTGAGGAGACCGATGCCGGGCGAGATCGGCGCCGGCAATGAGTGGTGGCGATGCTCGGTACACTTCCAGCTGGCTGCCGTCGCCAGGGTGGTCAGGGAGTCGGTCGCCGCGCGCTGTCGGCATTGCCGGGGTCTGGAGAGCTGTTGCGCTATTGGCCACCGCACTGCGGTGTCTGCGGTTCGCAGTCGACGGCGGTAGTAGCAGCGGTGTTTGCTGTCGACGGCGGTAGTAGCAGCGGTGTTTACAGTCGACGGCGGCAGTAGCAGCGGTGTTTACAGTCGGCGGCGGCAGTAGCAGCGGTGTTTACAGTCGGCGGCGGCAGTAGCAGCGGTGTTCACTGTCGGGACTCGCTCGCCTCAGCCGTCAACAGGGAGCACATCATGGACGTGGTATAGCAGTGTGTGACAGTGGCGCCACTCCTGAGGCCGCCGCCGCAGTGTCGTTTCCTCCGTTCACAAGTGCGGCGAAATTTCTGAATACGATGCGATTAGAACAACTTTCGAAACGATTGCTCTTGTGAGCGGCTTCTGACGTACCAATGCATTCGAACAGCGTAGCAATATTCTCGTAAGTTTTCCTGATAGCGTCGTATTCGAAAGTTTCGCTGTTCGTGTAAGCGTGGTAATTGTGGCACAGTCGATATAGACGTGGCATAGCAATGTGCAAGAACGGCACCACCCCCGGGGCCGCCGCCGCCACGTGATTGTGGCGTAGCCGGTTTGGGTGTTGGGGCTCCAAGCTTAAGATTGTCCGAATGCAAATCTTCATCGGCGTCGTCGGATGATGTTCGAGCCCGAGATGAAGGGCGAACGGCACGTGGCCGCTGTGCGGTCCGCTGTGCGGTCCGCTGTTCGCTGCGGTGGGACGGGAGATGCTGTGCCGTCGCGCGTCACGCGCCTGGTGTGTGTTGCAGTTGGCGTGGTGCTGGACTCGGATCGGCCGCACCTGATAGGCATTGACGACGACCTAACCAGCACGGGCATCACGCTCTACCAGCTCAAGGTGAGGGCTAACATCCCCTGTCTCGTTCCCGTGCCCCCGTCCCCGTCCCTGTCCCTGTCCCTGTCCCTGTCCCTGTCCCTGTCCCTGTCCCTGTCCATGTCCCTATCCCTATCCCTGTCCCCGTCTCCGTCTCCGTCTCCGTTTCCGTCTCCGTCTCCGTCTCCGTCTCCGTCTCCGTCTCCGTCTCCGTCTCCATCTCCATCTCCATCTCCATCTCCATTCACATTCAGGTTCTCGTCTCCGTCCCCGTCCCTGTTCCCTTCCCCGTCCCTGTTCCCGTCCCCGTCCCCGTCCCCGCCCCTGTTCCCGTCCCCGTCCCCGTCCCCGTCCCCGTCCCTGTTCCCGTTCCCGTTCCCGTTCCCGTTCCCGTTCCCGTTCCCGTCCTCGTCCTCGTCCTCGTCCTCGTCCTCGTCCCCGTCCCCATCCCCATCCCCGTACCCGTCTCTGTCCCCGTCCCCGTTCCGTTACACTCAACGTCTATTCATGCTAGCCCACAGCATCTTGCTACGCAGCCGCAACTGCGTTTCCAAGAGCCTGAGGCTTGTCCCCCCGTGTTGTGACGTGTTGTCGGTTCTCCGTGTTGTGACGTGTTGTCGGTTCTCCGTGTTGTGTCAGTCGTCGGTTCTCCGTGTTGTGACGTGTTGTCGGTTCTCCGTGTTGTGACGTGTTGTGGTTCTCCGTGTTGTGTCAGTCGTCGGTTCTCCGTGTTGTGACTTGTTGTCGGTTCTCCGTGTTGTGACGTGTTGTCGGTTCTCCGTGTTGTGACGTGTTGTAGGTTCTCCGTGTTGTGCTAGTCGTTAGGAGAGTCGGTGTGATGACGTGTGGCCAGGGCTGGCCGGCTATGTCCCCCCGTGTTGTGTCAGTCGTCGGTTCTCCGTGTTGTGACGTGTTGTCGGTTCTCCGTGTTGTGACGTGTTGTCGGTTCTCCGTGTTGTGACGTGTTGTCGGTTCTCCGTGTTGTGTCAGTCGTCGGTTCTCCGTGTTGTGACTTGTTGTCGGTTCTCCGTGTTGTGACGTGTTGTCGGTTCTCCGTGTTGTGTCAGTCGTCGGTTCTCCGTGTTGTGACTTGTTGTCGGTTCTCCGTGTTGTGACGTGTTGTGGTTCTCCGTGTTGTGTCAGTCGTCGGTTCTCCGTGTTGTGACTTGTTGTCGGTTCTCCGTGTTGTGACGTGTTGTGGTTCTCCGTGTTGTGTCAGTCGTCGGTTCTCCGTGTTGTGACTTGTTGTCGGTTCTCCGTGTTGTGACGTGTTGTCGGTTCTCCGTGTTGTGACGTGTTGTAGGTTCTCCGTGTTGTGCCAGTCGTTAGGAGAGTCGGTGTTATGACGTGTGGCCAGGGCTGGCCGGCTATGTCGCCCCGTGTTGTGACGTGTTGTCGGTTCTCCGTGTTGTGTCAGTCGTCGGTTCTCCGTGTTGTGACGTGTTGTCGGTTCTCCGTGTTGTGACGTGTTGTGGTTCTCCGTGTTGTGTCAGTCGTCGGTTCTCCGTGTTGTGACTTGTCGGTTCTCCGTGTTGTGACGTGTTGTAGGTTCTCCGTGTTGTGCCAGTCGTTAGGAGAGTCGGTGTTATGACGTGTGGCCAGGGCTGGCCGGCTATGTCGCCCCGTGTTGTGACGTGTTGTCGGTTCTCCGTGTTGTGACGTGTTGTCGGTTCTCCGTGTTGTGTCAGTCGTCTGTTCTCCGTGTTGTGACTTGTTGTCGGTTCTCCGTGTTGTGACGTGTTGTCGGTTCTCCGTGTTGTGTCAGTCGTCGGTTCTCCGTGTTGTGACTTGTCGGTTCTCCGTGTTGTGACGTGTTGTCGGTTCTCTGTGGTGTGTCAGTCGTTAGGAGAGTCGGTGTGATGACGTGTGGCCAGGGCTGGCCGGCTATGTCGCCCCGTTTTGTGACGTGTTATCGGTTCTCCGTGTTGTGACGTGTTGTCGGTTCTCCGTGTTGTGTCAGTCGTCTGTTCTCCGTGTTGTGACTTGTTGTCGGTTATCCGTGTTGTGACGTGTTGTCGGTTCTCCGTGTTGTGTCAGTCGTCTGTTCTCCGTGTTGTGACTTGTTGTCGGTTCTCCGTGTTGTGACGTGTTGTAGGTTCTCCGTGTTGTGTCAGTCGTCGGTTCTCCGTGTTATGACTTGTTGTCGGTTCTCCGTGTTGTGACGTGTTGTCGGTTCTCCGTGTTGTGACTTGTCGGTTCTCCGTGTTGTGACGTGTTGTGGTTCTCCGTGTTGTGTCAGTCGTCGGTTCTCCGTGTTGTGACTTGTTGTCGGTTCTCCGTGTTGTGACGTGTTGTCGGTTCTCCGTGTTGTGACGTGTTGTAGGTTCTCCGTGTTGTGTCAGTCGTTAGGAGAGTCGGTGTGATGACGTGTGGCCAGGGCTGGCCGGCTATGTCGCCCCGTGTTGTGACATGTTGTCGGTTCTCTGTGGTGTATCAGTCGTTGGGAGAGTCGGTGTGATGACGTGTGGCCATGGCTGGCCGGCTATTTCCCCACCATCACCACCAGCTAGTGAACCCTCACAAGCGTGTTCTGTGCTGGTCGTGTGCACGCCTGGCGGTGAAGGGGGCTGGTGTGCTCCGCTTGTGACGTGTGGACGTTAGGTGGTTCGTGGCGCGTGGTGTGCTCCGCTTGTTCTCGTGTGGACGTTGGGTGGTTCGTGGCGCGTGGTGAGCTCCTCTTGTGCTCGTGTGGACGTTAGGTGGTTCGTGGCTCGTGGTGTGCTCCGCTTGTGCTCATGTTGACCTTAAGTGGTTCGTGGCGCGTGGTGAGCTCCGCTTGTGCTCGTGTGGACGTTAGGTGGTTCGTGGCGTGTGGTGATCTCCGCTTGTGCTCGTGTTGACCTTAGGTGGTTCGTGGCGTGTGGTGATCTCCGCTTGTGCTCGTGGTGACCTTAGGTGGTTCGTGGCGCGTGGTGTGCTCCGCTTGTACTCGTGTTGACGTTAAGTGGTTCGTGGCGCGTGGTGAGCTCCGCTTGTGCTCGTGTTGACCTTAGGTGGTTCGTGGCGCGTGGTGTGCTCCGCTTGTACTCGTGTGGACGTTAGGTGGTTCGTGGCGCGTGGTGTGCTCCGCTTGTGCTCGTGTTGGCCTTAGGTGGTTCGTGGCGGGGACGAGTGGTCTAGGGGTAAGATGCTCGTCTCACAATCGAAAGGTTGTGGGTTCGGGTCTCACCTGTCGCTACTCTTCGCCCGCGACCAGTCGGCGTGAGAGATTGGCGACGCTACATGACTTAACGGTCGACGTGTCGTAAAACCAATAACCAACCAACTAGGTGGTTCGTGGCGTGTGATGCGATTGTCGCTGCCTCGTGAGCTGTCCGTGGACCGCGTTTGTTGATATCGCATTATCGGTGACGAGTGGCATGGTGAATGCTCACACCAGCACCAGGATTTTGCACACCTACTGGATATCTGCATGCACCGCGCCGTGTTATTTGTTTGGACGGTGCATTGTGCCATTTCACTAGCGGTTGGAAACGAGAATGACCGCGAATCGCACGTCAGTGCGCAGAGTCAGACTTCAACGCGTGAACGTCTGATCGAGGGTCTATCCGAAACTATAGGGATAGTTTCGTTTTTTCTTCTTTTGTTTTGCTGTTGGGTTAAGTTGTGTCTGTGTCACCCATTGTGTGGTAAGTGATAGGAAGAGTTCAGTGCACGTCGCCACGTTTTTTCGTATGTATTGCGCTGGCAGTACTCTGAAGCTCATATTACCAAGAAAAGCTGATACATATTTTTCAGTTAGCTGGCGTGTGCCATTGCTTGAACCACGGCTTCTCTGGCTGTGTAAGTCGGGGTGGTAGCGGATAAGTGCGGTTCAGTTTGGCCTTGGCCTCTGAATCTTTTTGGCGTTTCTTTTAAAAGCTGCACACGTGACTAAGGTCCTTCGCAGATACCTTGTGGAATAGATTGGTTTCGCTCCAGAAAGTCGTGGCGTATTGGATGTCTACCAGGGCTAGAAATCAGATCGTCAAGTGGTTCCTACCTGATTGCCAGTCCCGAGTTAAGCTAATCAGAAGGGACCACAGCTCCGCCAATCGAGTCTGCTAACCACGTTGTTGTGAGTTGATTGCGAGGGTGCATTGGCCTGGGAGTACACAACGAACTGGAGGCCGACGCGGGGGCATGTGCTGACGCACGAGGTAATCAATTGCCGCACTCCGTCCCGCACTGAACACATGAGGCTCTGGCGTGGCCAGTCCAGCTGGCGTGGCGACCAGCGACCAGGCACTGTGCCGAGTGTCGGCTGACGTCCAACCATGGTTTAAAGCACTTAGTGTGCATATAACGTGTGGCTTCCGTGCCGGCTGGACTGGTGTACCGCCCACGCCGGACGCTGTCCGCTGTTGGCCGACCCACACCAGACACTGTCCGCTGTTGGACGGCCTACGTCAGACACTGCCCGCTGCTGGACGACATGCTGGCTGCCAAAGTCAGCATACTGGTCCAAGTGTGGGCTATCTCAGCTGATGAACCCGAACGGAATTGGTAGCTGTCAAGGCAGAAAGACGGATCTCTGTCAAGGCACAGAGCTTATGTATTGCTAGACATTAATGTTTTTGTATCAATGAGGCAGTGAACCACACGCACATGCAGCCCTTGTCGGCCGATGGAAATGAACGCTGTCCAAGTACCAAGAGGAGGCAGTCGTAGGCACTGAGTAGTCGACATTTGGTGTGCCCTGGAGGTCAAATAGTTATTTGTGTTTCGCGGGTACAAACTGCGTATTTAATGGTCTGTCTTTTCTGGTTCGTTAAAATAATGAGGAATACTAGACTTGGCGAACTAGGTCACAATTCCTGGGTAAGTACGAGTCGTGACTTTCACTTGATGATACTTAGCCGCTGGGGAATTGGAGGCGGTAACGAGGCCAAGCCGATGATGTACAACAAGAACCCGCGCCGTTTCTCTGCGAACTGGACGTTTTATAGTCAAGTGTAATCAGAGACGAAGTCAGAAATTTGTTTGTTTTCTAGTCCTTCTGAAATATCCAAGGCAATTTCCTACTGGATCTGCCACTGGCCAATGCACTGCAGGGTGCACATCTCTTGGATATTTCCGCATATAACACCATGCCTTTGACGTTGCTTCGGAGGAAACAATGTGAATGCCCTGCCGTCGCATGTCAGATATATCAGAGGTAGCCACCAACGAGAATGTCCAGCCACCTCAGACAAGCCTGATGGGCAGCCGATTACCCAGAAGCAGTCGACATATAGCTTCATTAGATTGCAGAGAACCCTCGTAACTTTGTGATGTCGGTTATGGCGCCAGGTGCTGCTTGGAATTGCTTGGGTGGTCTCACTGAGGTAGATGATGCATGGTGACCAATCGGCGTGAGAGATTGGCGACGCTACATGACTCAACGGTCGACGTGTCGTAAAACCAATAACCAACCGACTGTGCAGTTTATGATCACGTCTGGTTGACATTTTCCCAATAGGCTCCCGACGGATGTGTGTTGCTCATGTGCTATGCTCTTCTTGGGTTCCTTTTGCGACTCATTCGACTCCTAGGCCGTATAGCACCGCCAGCGTTTCACGTAGACTAGTTGTGGGTGGGCTCGGTAATCCCGCCGGCTGCAGGATTCGAACCCGTGATTTTGCGATCATGAGTCCAACTCCCTACTGGCTGAGCTGCTGGATTAGTTATGGGCGCAATATGACCATAGTTGTCGACGCGCCCTAAAGCCCAAATAACTAACTAACTAATTGGCTGAGCTGCTGCGGCCGGCTGTGCAATGCTTAGTATACAACGTCCCAGGGCGGGCAGTTGTTGCACAGGGGACTGCCTTCGGCTCATCGTTGTGAGCCTGCCGGTGTTTGATGGCCTGTGCCACTGAAAGATGCAGGCCAGCACGAGGGTGTAGGTTTTTGTACTGAGTGGGAGGCTAACACGAGGGTGTAGGAACTGTGTTGCCTGCATTGTTGTTTAGGTACTCTACGGCTTGACAAAAAATGTTAATTCTTCCTTTAATTTCCTCACTTGTCTACCACTTTTTGAAGTGTAATTTTCCACTCGACACCCAAGCTCAAAATGGATCTTGAGATTCTGGAGTAAGGGCCAAAAATGAACATTTGGAAGTAACTTCCTGCAAAAGTATGCAAAGCGACACTCATGCGCAGTCCTAAACGCAAACGAAGCCAGTCCTACATAAAGCGACGCCCTGGTGCGGTCCTACTCGCAAGCGCACATCAGCCGGGCAGCCTTTTCGGAGAAATAGTGAAGTTGGGAGTATGAGCCTGGCAGGGGTCGAACATTACGCGAGCAAATGTATTCGAAGAACGGTTACGCGATAAGCTGATATCCTTCGTTTAGAACGACGTGCGTGCGTGCGTGCGTGCGTGCGTGCGTGCGTGCGTGCGTGCGTGCGTGCGTGCGTGCGTGCGTGCGTGCGTGCGTGCGTGCGTGCGTGCGTGCGTGCGTGCGTGCGTGCGTGCGTGCGTGCGTGCGTGCGTGCGTGCGTGCGTGCGTGCGTGAGTGAGTGAGTGAGTGAGTGAGTGAATGAGTACATGAGTGAATGAATGAGTGAGTGAGTGTGTGAGTTGTGAGTGAGTGTGTGAGTGAGTGAGTAAGTGTGTGAGTGAGAGTGAGTGAGTGAGTGAGTGAGTGAATGAGTACATGAGTGAATGAATGAGTGAGTGTGAGTGAGTGAGTGAATGAATGAGTGAGTGAGTGTGTGAGTTGTGAGTGAGTGTGTGAGTGAGTGAGTAAGTGTGTGAGTGAGAGTGAGTGAGTGAGTGAGTGAGCGAGTGAGTGTGTGAGTAAGTGTGTGAGTGTGAGTGAGTGAGTGAGTGAGTGAGTGAGTGAGTGAGCGAGTGAGTGAGTGAGTGAGTGAGTGAGTGAGCGAGCGAGCGAGTGAGTGAGTGAGTGCGTGCGTGCGGTGGGATTGCGTCAACTCGGTCACACCGCCAAAAGGAAGTAAGTCATCGTCTCTGGACTTGCAACTGGTGTGCGGTGTGTGTGGAATGAAGGGCAGCGAATGTCGACTTCAGTATCGACCCAAAATGTAACTTCTTTGTTTTCATTACAAAACAAAAATAATCGGCACAGACCTGCTGTCGGTCTGACGTATTCGATCACAGCCGAGTTGGGCGCCGGCTCACTCCATTTCGTACCCAAATTGTAACGGCTGTTTGAGAGATCTGAGTGTCACCATTCCAGCAGTAGCAGCTCGACCGCCCCCTATGCCATTCTGCATCCACGCGCAACCAACGGTCGACTGCTTGATCTCGGATAGGAAGTTGGATATCATTCCGGCTGAGATTATTCCCACTTGCAACGAGTGCGCTGCCAACAACCGACAAACAACTATGATAATCACGGATTTGTCAAAATGCGAGGACGAGGTAGGAATTGCACAACTGGGTCAATTCTTAAGCTTTCCAGACAACTGGCAAACAAAATATACATCTTTACCGCGGATGCAGTATTTTTCCTGGCCGTTATCTTTCCCCTAAAGGGGCGAAAAAGGCGTATGTTCAGATAACGTGGTACGTGTATCGTGTAGGCGTATAACGTGGTATGTTCAGACTCTAAATATGTCCCTCGGTTAATTAGCAGTTCTCGCGACTGCTTCCACCCAGTAATAGATCGGATCTAGCAAGTTGGGTAAACAACCATTTTCCTTTGGATTCCGGGCCACGTCAACATTCAAGGAAATGAGCGCGCAGATAGGCTTGCTAGGCAAGCCCTGGCTTCCTCCACCTACTCCCACATGGATTGTTCGGTAGACGACTGCGAAGTCATCCTACAACGCAGAGCCTCCTCTAGAGGATTAGACTGCCTGGGGCCGCGTCAATTGGCTACTCCGGGGCCAAAGTCCCTGCCCAACTAACGCCCCTCCCCTCCTCAGTAATGCTAAAGCAACGGGGAGGCCCGTTGACTGTGGAGTCGCGGTCTTGACTCCAGGGGCCGCTGTCCTCCCTGTTGGAATGTTTTGGGTTGGAATGTTTTGTGGAACCTGCCACAGCGCCGCATTCGTAGACGTCACCAAAGTGCGTGAACACAGCACAGCTCCACAGTTTACTGCTCAAAGCACAGCTACATCAAACCAGTATTAGATACATGGAACACGTCTACTCAACCACACCGCCAAAAGGACGTAGGTCGTCCTCATTGGACTTGGAACTGGTCGTAGAAAACTAACAAGGTAAACTTGGAACTGATCTTACAAAACTAACAAGGTAGACTTGGAATTGATCTTACAAAACTAACAAGGTAAACTTGGAACTGATCTTACAAAACTAACAAGGTATACTTGAAACTGATCGCACAAATCTAACAAGGCCTAAGCTCGAGATGACCAGTTTGAAACATCGCGCTGCCAGACCTAGGTGCAGCACCACATTAGCATAGGCACATTCTACTAGACCGCAGAATATTTTATACTTACAGATGACAAATCCATGCCTTCTGCCAAACAGTCAGCATCACCATCTCACATTCCTCGTTGTTGGACAAGCACGCAGACACCCATTTACTGTTTGTCTCTCCCTACACCACCAAACTAGCAGGAGCATTGCGGACAAAAATTAGTTAACGCAAGTGACGTGAACTGGTGCCCGCACAACCACTCGCGAATGATCAATTCTGGTCGAAGCGCCCTAAAGCCCAAATAACTAACTAACACTCGTAACGCAACTATGCACCTGAATGTAGATGAGTCTTGCCACTTCAAATACGTGGTCGCCTAGCCGTGCCGTCGGACGTGCATGGACCCACTTGTCATTAGCTTAGTATATACGGACGTGGATGAGCCTGTTTGCACTTGCAAAACGCCGCACTAACGTTATACAGAGTCCTGCATGATCCACCTACTCAGTGCTACTAGCACGCTGCGACCGGCATGGGAGGCGGTGGGGGCAGTTTCATCCCTGCCTGCGCTGTATGGATCCATCTGTGCCTTTCGAGGGGAGCAGGTCATGTGCCGGCAGCCTGGCAGCCTGACTTCCCAGTCCCACACAAAAATATCGCGGAGCAATACACCAACCTTTATCGAGGCCATCTGAACACGGGCTATGCAATCCCACCCACCCGGTTTTCGGCGCCTTGCGCGCGCGCACATACACACACATACACACACACACACACACACACACACACACACACACACACACACACACACACACACACACACACACTTTAACGTGATGCTCTTCCTAGCGTAAATGCACACCCGCTGTGCCTTTGCTTGCACAGCACATTAGCATGGGAAGGGCGGCTCGTATGGCCTTTATGGTCTGGCACGCCTCTAAGCACGCCATCACTCACTTCCAGCTGGGTCCTGACTGGCACGGAAAAGATTGTTCAGTGGTTTTGGGACGGAGTAGGCATGTGCCGACATCCTGACAAAATTACTTTCGAATTATCTTCCCCAACCCCTCTCCCACAGCATCATTATGTTCAGGAGGGCTGAGGTATAATTGCATTACCAACGGTTGACGTAAATTTTTTGTTGATCGCAATGTCTCTGGAGAAGATGTGCCTCCCCCTCCCCTCCCCTCCCCTCGGATACCCGTCGGCATTTTGCTGTCCTGATACATGCATGCGCGGATTAACATAGCAAGTTCTTTTGCGTAAATATCCACTTGCACTTCCTTTGCATGGAAATACACCAAGTTCTGCAAGCAGCACAAATGGCCTCTATGGTCTGTCACGCTTCGAATATCATCACCCACTCACTCGAGCTGAAATTAATGCAGTGAAGAGTGGTTGAATAAAGCTACCTTGTCAAACACCATTCACGCGAATTATCAATTCTCATCGCGGCGCCCTAGAGCCAAAAGACCATTCAGCTTCTCTTCCGAAAATGGGACAAGTGAAGGATAGGTTTCCACGATTTAAATATAGTCACATCGAACACCTCAGTGCAGACCATATTCTCCAACAGCACCTTAAACGTTCGGAAAGTAGGCACTCGCAGCTGCAACAATGTCCAGCAAGGGTTAGCAACGACACCGGCTCCGAGTGATTCTTATCCAGGGTCGGATCCAAAAGCTTGGCTTCGGGGTGGGGATTCGCAATACAATTAATCGATTCCGAAAACCCCATCAGATTTGAACAGCGGTCATTCGCCGGGGCTGTTTAAAACAGTTTTGATATGATAAAATGTTGCATTTCAAGAAACTACCATTTTAGTGCAAAATATCGGCAAACTCAGCCTTTCGGGTATGGCCCCTGGATCCGCACATGCTCCTCGCCATTCTGTGCCGCAGGGATGGCGTTGATAGGTTGAACAATTTACCGAGCATAGCTCACCACGTACACATACAATTGGGCACACGTGCTGTATTTACGTCTGATGTGTCTTCTGGCCACGGTTGGAACACTGGAGGAAAATTTTCATCTTGGTGGAAGTTCTCAACACGTGCTCGCCGTCGGCCTGGGTATATCGTGCGCTGGCAACGTTCTGGCCATCGACGCCTGAGTCGGTGCCTCTCTCGGACCGGGCTGGGCACAGAACGGCACCACTGTGTCGCTGCCCGGTGTCTGGGTGTGTCTGCGAGTCTCGACACAGAACGGCACCATTATGTCACTGCCCGGTGTCTGGGTGTGTCTGTGAGTCTCGGCACAGAACGGCACCACTGTGTCGCTGCCCCGTGTCTGGGTGTGTCTGCGAGTCTCGACACAGAACGGCACCATTATGTCACTGCCCGGTGTCTGGGTGTGTCTGTGAGTCTCGGCACAGAACGGCACCACTGTGTCGCTGCCGGTGTCTGGGTGTGTCTGCGAGTCTCGACACAGAACGGCACCATTGTGTCACTGCCCGGTGTCTGGGTGTGTCTGTGAGTCTCGGCACAGAACGGCACCACTGTGTCGCTGCCCGGTGTCTGGGTGTGTCCGCGAGTCTCGACACAGAACGGCACCATCGTGCCACTGCCCGGTGTCTGGGTGTGTCTGTGAGTCTCGGCACGGACGAGTTGGCTCGTTTCCCGAGTACCTGCGGCAGAAACTGGGTCCGGCGTGACACCACCCACCTCAGTTTGAGTGGCGTGGACTGGTGCTGTCGATGCGCCTCCGCTCACAACCTTCGGTTCGACGCAGTGGCGGCCATTCCCGGTGTGAACAGTCCACCACAATGCACTTCTCTCGGTGTAAGTGCATCGGACCAGCGCTTCCTGGTGCCCTGGGCGCGCCGTCACGGGTCCGACACACCCTGACCCCGTCCCCTTGTCCCCCCCCAGAGTGCGCCGTCAGGGGTCAGACACACCCTGATCCCCCCTCCCCAGTCAGTGGGAATCTGACCGTGCGTGCTCTGATCGGTCAGTCTGAGCGGACGTCTCTGGGCGCGGCCGACAACAACGACATCGTGCTGGAGGGCGGCGGCATCGCCGATCGCCACTGCATCATCACCCTGACCGAGGACGGCGGCGAGCTGCACGTGATCGACGACGCCGTTTGCA
>JAOTOM010002634.1:15000-95000 GCA_034440615.1 Ashinkailepas kermadecensis
TCCGTCTGGAGACTGTGTCCGTCTCGGGACTGTGCCTGTTCGGGAACTGTGTCCGTCCGGACACTGTCCGTCTGGAGACTGTCCGTCTGAAAACTGTCCGTCTGGAGACTGTGTCCGTCTGAAGACTGGCCGTCTGGGGAATGTGTCCGACTGGGGACTGTGTCCATCTGGGGACTGTATCCGTCTGAAGACTATTTGGAGACTGTGTCCGTCTGGAGACTGTATCTGGAGACTTTGTCCGTCTGGAGACTATGTCCGTCTGGAGAATATGTCCGTTTGGAGACTATGTCCGTTTGGAGACTATGTCCGTCTGGAGACTGTGTCTGTCTGGAGACTGTGTCCGTCTGGAGATTGTGTCTGCCTGGAGACTGCGTCCGTCTGGAGACTGCGTCTGGAGACTGCGTCCGTCTGGAGACTGTGTCCGTCTGGAGACTGTCCGTCCGGAAATTGTGTCCGTCTGGGGAATGTGTCCGTCTGGAGACTATGTCCGTCTGGAAATTGTGTCCGTCTGGAGACTGACCGTATGGGGAATGTGTCCGTCTGGATACTGCCCGTCTGGAGACTGTGTCCGTCTGGAGGCTGTCTGGGGACTGTGTCCGTCTGGAGGTTGTGTCCGTCTGGAGGCTGTGTCCGCCTGGAGCCTGTATCTGGAGACTGTATCTGGAGACTTTGTCCGTCTGGGACTGTCCGTCTTGAGACTATGTCCGTCTGTAGACTATGTCCGTCTGGAGACTATGTCCGTCTGGAGACTATGTCCGTCTGGAGACTATGTCCGTTAGGAGACTATGTCCGTCTGGAGACTGTGTCTGTCTGGAGACTGTCCGTCTGGAGACTGTATCCGTCTGGAGACTGCGTTCGTCTGTGGGCGCGAATGATCAATTCTGGTCGAAGTGCCCTAAAGCCCAAATAACTAACTAACTAACTAACGTCTGGAGACGGTGTCCGTCTGAGACTATGTCCGTCTGGAAATTGTGTCCGTCTGGGATTGTCCATCTGGAGACTGTGTCCGTTTGGAGACTGTGTCCGTCTGGAGACTATGTCCGTCTGGAGATTGTGTCGGTTTGGGGACTGTCAATCTGGAGACTATCCGTCCGGGGACTGTGTCCGTCTGGGGACTGTGTCCATCTGGAGACTGTGTCTATCTCGGGAATGCGTCCGTCGGCTGCGCAGAGTCCGCAGTTATCCGCCCGCGCCACACCGTTTGCCCGCCCTTGAGGTGTTCGTTGGCACTTCAGAACCCGTCGCTGCTCTGATGTGTTGTGCAGCATTCCCGTAAGCTCTGGCTGCTGGCCTCCCTTGCGGGATGCCTCAGCTACCGGCTGGTATTTTATGGATGTCATTCGGGTACATACAGCTCTGCCTTCGGCGCCAGCGTTGTCGCAGTACCGATGTCGCAGTGTCACCAACAATTTGGGGCCACCAAGCCAAATCGATCTGTGGTTGCCTAGACAGGTAGTGTTCCCGGGTGGAAGTGAAAGGGGTGGAGATGGGGGAGCCTGGACAGCCGGTCGTGTCCGTCTTCGAGAGTGCGTGAACTGAACAGTTTGAAGGTGAAGTGGGATCTGGATGGGTGGTGGTTTTCCGACGGTGCACGGACAGGCTGTGGTCCACTAGGTTGCCGGAACAGGTCGTCAGGTTCCCGTCGTGGTGGGGCATTTGACGACCGCTCTCGAGGGGCATGGGCCAGCTGCCGCGCTCCCATATCTGAATTGACTACGGCACAGCAAGGCACCACGTCCCGCCAAGCTCTGCAGTTAATCTGGTTTTATGTCTTGTCCCTTCCGTGGCTGGACGTGGCCGTGAATAAGTGAGGTTTCACAATGTAAAAACGGGCGTGGTTGTCGTTTGAATTGGACTTGGTGGAAGAGGGGGGGAGGAGGTAGACGAGCAGGCATTCTCTTTGGCTGGATACGTTGGAGCGATTTCAGTGTCTGGAAGTGGAGGTAATTTTGCAGGTTTCTTTTCATGCAACGTCCTGTTCGTAATGCTATCGTTTTCCGAAGCTCTCCTTCCCCTCCTCTCCTTCCCCTCCTCTCGCATGCGCAAATGCCTCAGACCAAGTGTCGGACAGGCACGCGTGCAAATATGGTGGACGATAGCGATAATATAATCGGGGGTGCAAACACCTACTTCACACCACGCACCAAGCCGTATCGCGTACTGCTGGCTCTCTGAAGTGAATGTCCCTTGGCGGCGGCCTCGCAGAGAAAGATGAAACAACGAAATGTGCAATGTGTGATGCCTGTGATGGCTCGTGCGTTCTGGGGCAGGGAACCCGAATGTGGTTCACAAACAATAATAACCCGAAATAATGTTAAAGTTGTCTTTCAACCGCTGACAATTATGGGCGCTATATGACCTATGCAGTCGATGCTCCCCTAAGCCACAATAGCTAACAACCGCTGACAATTGACAGAATCCTGCGAGAAAATTTGTATCGGTTAACACAAGGTAAAAAAAAACTGGTGCGCTATGCAGTTCCTTGATATATGTGGCTGTTATCTCTCGACTTGCGCTAGTTGTACAGACCTCAGTAGTGTCGGTAGTTTGACGGAGATGGACCTTCCAGTTGAACGGCACAATTTTGATGGAAGGTTTAGCGTGCCGCCAATGTACTGACTCGGCCACTCCGCTGCCGAGTCCCCCCCCCACGGTCTCATCGGGCCAATTGCCAACGGATCCTCTCAGTCTGGGACTATGTGAGCGCGTGAAGGGGCTCGAATCCTGTGTTGTCACGACAGGGTAGCCCAATACAGGCCGGCGCTCTAGCCAAGTGAGCCATCAATGCAGCATTCTTTTGAGAGAAAAACACAAAGCATTCGAAGTGTATAGTAGGTATTTCTATTTCAGTGCCTACTTCATGTCATGCAGGTAAGAAAGGTATGTGTCGGTCAATGTACACTGCTGGTATGTACACCTTGTGTGTCTAGGCTGTGCGAAATTATTTCGGATATACTGATAAGAAGGTGGTATGTGATACAGTACGTTTTCGCTCCCGTGCAAGCCAACACTTGAGATGAATTAAAAAAAAAACACTTAATAAAGCACATATGGAGTAATAATTTTAACGTTTGCGTGATGTGGCATCGCATGCGCCATTGGTCTTCAGTCCCCGCGAGCTGCTGAACTACCTAATTGCATCAAGGGTCTCGTCTGGTTTTCTTTTTGTAAACGAGACACACCGCTGGGCTGTCAGGTAAACTTGCGCCCATAAGTTTCTAAGTCGATGAGATACGGAACAACTTCGGTGATGTTCGAGTGCGTGCAGGCCAGAAGCAAGAAAGCGTGTGCTACAGAAGAATTTCCTGCCACTGGAGGTGTTGATGCGTATGCCTTTGCTGGTGTGGGGAGGGCGTTCAGCTTTGGTTCGTTGGGCTGGTGTATTGTTGGACCACTGTTGGACGGGGACGCCTAGTGTTGCAGGAGAGTAGCATTCGAGGATGCATCCAATCCCGGTTGAGTTCGCTTGTATTGGATGGTATTGGATTGGATTGGATTGGATTGGATTGCTCATGCTTCCAGTCCCGAGCGAGTTCGGTGGGATCGCTCGGGCGGCGATGGCTGGCTGGGCCCGGTAGGACGGCGGGCGACGTCGCACGCCGTGTCAGGTCAGGCGAGACAGGTGGCGTGTGGGCGCACACACCCTCACCACACAACCGCTTACGCAGTGTTCAAATGATGGTGTTTCGTTAGGTGTGAGATGTCAAAGCAAGTACAGTAGGATGTACAAATTCATCATGCAAACGATGCCGCTTAACATAGCTTATAAGTTCCTCAAATACAATTTAGATCCAACAGCGTTCTCATACGTGCACCTTTCTCCTTTTTAGATGCCTAATTTAGGGATAACTATTTTAGCGATAACGATACAAAATACCTATCCTTACCAACTGATATTTTGTAACAGACCACATCGTAGGTAGTTCTCGTACCTGGAATTGTGCTAAGAGATGTGTGTATATGAAGACTTCATAAAGACTCAACACAAAACACGATGTCGACACGTCGTTGGGAGAGATGTTTGTTCGTGGGGGAATATGCTACTTTCTGAGCACTGAATCTCAGAATCTGAATTTGTAACTGCGCTTACGACACGTAGACACAGTGCACAAAAGATGCATCCGTTCTCGGCCCGGCTCGGCCACCGCACAGGACACATGGGCGCTAAATGGTCCTGTAGTCAGCGCGCCCTTAAACCCACATAATCAATAAGTCCACCGCTCCGGACACGGCACAGCATCGGCACAGGACCGTCGCATGTCTTTAGCTGCGACATTCCATCTCGCGCGCGAACAATGAAGATCACTCTGCATGCGACTGGAATTCCGCCGGGCTTGAAGTTGGCCCGGGGTGGACGGCAATAGCTGCGGCAGTGGTCCGACTCGGCATGCCAGCCGGCGCCACGACCGGGAACCGTTGGCCACCTCGCCGCCACCGCCTTACGTCCATTAGGTCGCGGACGCTATTCGTTGCATGGGCATTGTGAGCGTTAGTGGCCGACCAGGAAATTGGTGGCGCGGGTTTTTCTCGTGGTCTCTGGCGCCGGTGTTGCCGCGGCTGGTCTGTCGAGGGACACACCGCGGACCGCCGCGCACCAGGACCGATCGGCCAGCGGGCTGCGACGCATTCGTCTTCGTTTGCGGTGGCTGTTTTTGCCGTGTGCTGCTTGCTGTTTGCGTGCGTTCCACCAGCTGGATTCGCTAACGTTGTGCATTCGTATTTGTTGGTGGATGTGGACCCTGGCCTAGAAACAGGTGTGCAGAGAGGGTAGTAGTCACCAAGTCGGGGCATTTTAACATTGCCCGACTGAAATCCATACATGTCTTTGTGTATGGAAGGAAGCCACTTCAAATGGTCCCGCTCTGATTTTGGAATCGTCGTTATGCCCCTGAATGGGGGCTGATGACAGCCGAGACGCCGCGCTTCCTGTACTGCAGAATGTGCGAGTGTCGACGTGACGCCATGAGTGTTGACGTGACGCCAGGAGTGTCGACAGTGACGCCAGGAGTGTCGATGTGACGCCAGGAGTGTCGATGTGACGCCAGGAGTGTCGACAGTGACGCCAGGAGTGTCGACAGTGACGCCAGGAGTGTCGACAGTGACGCCAGGAGTGTCGACAGTGACGCCAGGAGTGTCGACAGTGACGTCAGGAGTGTCGACGTGACGCCAGGAGTGTCGACAGTGACGCCAGGAGTGTCGACAGTGACGTCAGGGTGCGTCGTCAGGAGTGTCGACAGTGACGCCAGGAGTGTCGATCGTGACGCCAGGAGTGTCGACGTGACGTCAGGAGTGTCGACAGTGACGTCAGGAGTGTCGACAGTGACGCCAGGAGTGTCGACAGTGACGTCAGGAGTGTTGACGTGACGCCAGGAGTGTCGACAGTGACGCCAGGAGTGTCGACAGTGACGCCAGGAGTGTCGACAGTGACGCCAGGAGTGTCGACAGTGACGCCAGGAGTGTCGACGTGACGTCAGGAGTGTCGACAGTGACGTCAGGAGTGTCGATAGTGACGCCAGGAGTGTCGACGTGACGCCATGAGTGTCGACAGTGACGCCAGGAGTGTCGACAGTGACGCCAGGAGTGTCGACAGTGACACCAGGAGTGTCGACAGTGACGCCAGGAGTGTCGACGTGACGTCAGGAGTGTCGACAGTGACGTCAGGAGTGTTGACGTGACGCCATGAGTGTCGACAGTGACACCAGGAGTGTCGACGTGACGCCATGAGTGTCGACAGTGACACCAGGAGTGTCGACGTGACGCCATGAGTGTCGACGTGACACCATGAGTGTTGACGTGACGCCAGGAGTGTCGACGTGACGCCAGGAGTGTCGACAGTGACGCCAGGAGTGTCGACGTGACGCCAGGAGTGTCGACGTGACGCCAGGAGTGTCGACGTGACGCCGGGGGTGTCGACGTGACGTCAGGAGTGTCGATAGTGACGCCAGGAGTGTCGACGTGACGCCAGGAGTGTCGACAGTGACGTCAGGAGTGTCTACAGTGACGCCAGGAGTGTTGACGTGACGTCAGGAGTGTCGACAGTGAGGGACACACACAGCGAGCTGTCTGTCTCTGGCTGTACCTAATCTGTCTGTCTGGGACAGTTTCCCGCGGTCGAGCGCCGGCTGGTGGCGGGCACAGAGTCGTAATCAGCGCGTGACACCTCTCGACTTGTGTACAGTGGGGTCACCATGGCAATGTGGAACGCTCACTTCGTGCCTAGATAGATATTGTTGAAGTTGAACCAAAACAACGCTGCCCACCACTGGTGGGATTACCTGTAGTCCTGCGTAAACTGCAGGTGGTACTTTTGCCCTGTGCTGGTGATTTCAAGGTGGTGATTTTCATTGTATGGCTATAAGCTAAATAAGCTAATGTTTGGTGACAACATTTGGTGGTGCTCACAGTGCCACCTGGTGGCACTACCACTGCACCCTTGTCGTGTACTATTGGCGGCAAAATTGGCTAGGTAGACTAGGAACCTTCGGCCATGGCATTCAGGCCGGGTGGGGTGTCGTTGCACTTGAATATCCTGCATAGGCACACTGTGCCGCACCACAGATAGGTGTGCGGTGTAGACTATCTATCAGGCGGCTGCGTGACATGGCTTCACGGAATGTGCATTCCAATCGTTGGCAGAGCAAGCGATTCTAAACTAGATGTCGCACAGGTGGTTCATGCAGTGCGCTGTGCACGTCTTGCTCGTAGCCCGCTGTGAGACCGCCAGTCGTGTGGAGCCGTGAACGCGGCGACACTGCCAGTGATGAACGGTTGGACTCGATCACCCCACCCTTGCACGAGCAAGTCAGCTGATGGGGCAACAAGTGTGCCGTGCTATATACGTATTTTTGGTGGTAGACAGGCGACCATGTTTCAGATTCCCACCTCCCGCTCGTCAGTCCTATTTCTAAGCGGAGCGGTGTGCTGATTAAGGAATTTGAGCCAAACGTTGTAGAACAGGGCCTTGGTAGCTTGCTAAATGGATGGCAATTTTGCACCAAACCATTTGGTTATTACACACAGACGTGTTATTTCTGCCCTGTCCCAATTGTCTCATTAATATCGATAAATGCGCCCTTTTCCCAGTACAGGTGCCATTTTCACCGAGTTGCCCGACCGGTGATTATACACGAGAAACATTTCACGTTGCAGGTTACTGCGCCATGGGGTAGTATCTGGGTTGGGGAAAGAATAAATAGTTGGAGAGTCAGTAGCTTTATAGTTAGCGTGCTTCACTTCGAATAGAACGGCTTCGAGACAGACCAAATTTTCGATCGACTGAATTTCCGACCGTTTGCGGCCAGTAGGCAATAAGGATGGGTTGACGCTCTTAAATATGCTTAACAGTGCAATGCGTCCTAAAGCGGCCTTGACCCCGTCTCATCTGGTCTATTTCTCTGCACACGTGCCGGAAGCCGTGTGCAATGGTCCAAATCGACAAACAGTACATCGACTGACGCACACCTCTTCTCACCACAAGCCGTTTCTGGCTGGCTCGTGGGCGACTCCCATTAGTGGTTATCTTGTGTCCTCTGTCGGCTGGTGTTGGAATCATTGTTTTGTTCCGGTTCACTCTTCACGTTTGTTCATGTTGGCACTCTAAGCAGTATTGACATTTCAAGCACATACAGCAATCTGTAGTTGCTGTGGAACATCCGTCACCTTGCCTGTACGCGCTTGACAAGTGTCCGTACTCATTATGAATCGCTTCCCTATATTGTGCTATATGCAGCATTTGTCGTTCACATTTGTCTATCCTGGACCACGTGTCATGAAACGACGAAATTATAAAGAATCACGAATGTACGGCAACTATGCCGTGCACTCACATGTCGAAACTTAGTACTTTCGTAGATTCGTGAACTACTTGGTGAAACAAGGTCACGGTCTACTTTTGCTCTCGGAACTGATTTTACTGTGCAAATGCATTTCACGAATTGGTGAAATATACTCTGGTGTACCCGAGTGTATCCAGGCAACATACAAATGTCCAGTACTTCAAGTTGCACAGTGAAGGGGTTTCATGTATAACGCATAGTGGATGGGCGGATCCTGACCCGCCTATCGAATCTCGAGCAGTAAGAAGGCTACAGACACGAGGCGTTCAGTATAGGTGGGGATAACGACAGGGCCACTTCTAACAATATTTTATTGGGGGGGGGTATGATTGAATTCAATGTGGCCAAGTCCTGGTCTTTCGAGCTCTCCTTCCCCCCCCGCCCCATAGTAGTGGCTAAGCAATGGGTAATTTAACATCACGGGGAAGGTTCGTACCCCCCCCCCCCCAAGTGGGAGGGGTTACGAACCCAAAGTTAACTCAAATGTCTTTCAAAGGTTAAATCAAATGTTAAAGGAGGCCCGGATGACTAAAACTCTTAGACCGGGTCGCCAAGGTGGCGGTAAAAGAGATTTAACACTCGCACGTCCGGCGGTCCGCGCCAACTTCGCATGTCCGGGGGGGGGCAGATATCTGCCCCCATAAGGTCTCCAGAACTATGCTAGGTAGCGACAAACGGAAAACGGCGTTGGATAGCTGGTGACAAGCTCTATCGAAAGTATTTCGGTCATTTTCTCGCTCAGGTCAATATTTAGGTCACTGGGGTCATCATATGTCAAATTCGACCAGATCGGGTGGGACCCTCAGATATTGGCACATATCTCAGGACCTGTAACAGATAGAAACAAACTGCAAATGCTATTCGACAGCCCTTGAAATGTGCTATCGACATACGCTGTGTAATTTAAGGTCAGGTCAACAGATTGGTCACCGAAACTATGACCTCAGGTCAAGGTCATGGGGTAGACTAGGGAGGTCATGTAATATATCAATCGACACGTCTTGGCGATACAAGCACAAGGATGGTAATTTCAGCCTTCTAGCTCAATGCAGTGCGATATAATGCGCATAAATGTGCTAGTGATTCCAGGTGACCTCAGCTGACCTTGGTGAGATCACTGAGCAAAAATGTCAGCGGTGACATTGAGAATAGCTTTGAGCTACACGCCATAACCGTTGGAGGTCATTCAGAAAGCAAATATGTAACCAGGAAACATTTGTATATTTTACCATAGGCTTATAATGGGGAAGCCATGGCCGCGACCTGACCTCAGGTCAATGCTACAAAAAAACCGTGATATACATATTATAGTCCTTGATAAGATCATGACGTGATATAAGTTTGAAATCAATCGCCCAATTATTGTGGGAGTGATGCCACTTAGAACTCCGAGGGATGTTGGGTCACTTCGCATGACCTGGTGACCTGACTTGAGATGACCCAGGGTCAACAATTTCTGAGGACATGCGAAAAAGACAAATGAGCAGCCATGCGAGGTTTGGCCTTGCTAACCCTACTAGTATGGTGGCAAAGTAGGAAAAACCGCAGGGGGGGGGGCAGATATCTCCCCCCCACGGACGTGCGCGGGTTAACTTTGGAATGAGTGGACGAGCATGAAGCTACGATCACGACCTGTTAGATATTGACATCATTATCTTTGGACAGCAAATGGTTTCAGAACGATATGCGAAACTTGGCGTCATCAGCCCTGGTCTGCATCTGCAGAGCACTTAGCTTTATGCTGGTTGGTTCATCTAGTGGACTACCTTTTACGCACAGAAATCACAAAATGAAATTTGGCACTTCCTTCATATATATTGTCATCATAAGATGCAGACTTTTACACACAGAAATCACAAAATGAAATTCGGCACTTCCTTCATATATATTGTCATCATAAGATGCACATATTGGTTGTTATTTTCATTTGCACTATTCACACGCACACACACACACGCATTGACACACCTCCACCCCACCCCACCCACACATATATATATATGCGCACACACACACACACACACATTCGTATATCGATTATTTACACCAATATACACCCGTGCACGTAGACCCTACGCACACACTATAATCACATTACAAGGCAACTGGGCACATTACAAGGCAACAGTGAACTACTCAGTAGTGGGTATGTCCCCCAGCAGCGCTTACACACTCTTCCATCCGACTGTGCACGGAGGCAGCCAGCCGCCGAAAATATGCAGTGCGGACTCGGAGTTCTTCCCACTTCCGTGCCACCGCTTGCCATAACTGCTCCGCTCCCAGCTGACGAGCAGGAAAGCGCAGGTCCTCCTCCAGCTCTCTTACCATAATGCTCCAAACATTTTCAATTGGATTCAAATCCGGTGACCTGGCTGGCCACTCAATGGCACGAATCTGTGGACGACATATCATGCTTTATTGTTTTGGTGCAAAAGTTGTCATACCGAAATAAATTTGTATTGTAGTTACCGAGTAACTATTGTTGCTTGTTCCATTCCATCATCACATGATTTACATCTCATTACACATGCCGAAGACTATATACACAATGCGATGCATCATGCATCATGCATCATCATCCACAATAGATCCCACAGTTATCCATTAGGTGCATTTTGCTGTATAATGCAATTGAATTCACAGACATGCACCTGCATATCAATAATATATATATATATATATATATATATATATATATATATATATATATATATATACATATATATTTATATATATATATATATATATATATATATATATATATATATATATATATATATATATATATATATATATATGTATATATATATATGTATGTATATATATATGTAATATACATAACATATATGCATGCATACATGGATGCATGTGTGTGCCTGTGCATGTGCGCAAGCGTGCGTGCATGTGTCTTACATGATTTACACGGCATTTCAGACAATGCTAGGACAGTGCACGTGACGGAACGTGGCCGACGATGCCAATGAAATAATTGTACTTCAATGCTGAGAAGGCTGGCCAGTCATACCAATCTGACTCGCAAGTCATTGCTGCTCATGGCTGAGGTTTGTGCTATTTGTCGTTTTCTGGGTAAACGTTGTTGGCTGAATTGGATTTTGCGTGCACTTGGACAAACGTTATATTGCCAACAAAACACGAAATTTGGGAAGGTCGTCCCGTATGATTCCAAAATTATGGCTCAAAATGATCACCAATCGTCACTCATGGTTCATGCACCAATATGGTTCGTCGGTGCTATAAGACCTGCGGTGAAACAGGGCGCGGTCTAGCTACGTTTCCAGGCAGTGTTTGTCCTATAGGATAGGAAATCTGATACAGAAGGACGATTTACGAACTATATGTGTGTACGACTTGGGTGTAATTTACACTTCATACACCAGGGTCCAATGCTAGCAGAGTTGGTTGCGTGAAACATTATCCCACCACTCGATCTGGAAGGTCCAGTTGACTAACCATAATTTTGACCGAAATTTTAACTTGCCGTCAATGCACCGTCATGGCTTACCCGTTGGAACGTCCCGGCCATATCTGGCCAGTTGCTAACTGACTCCCAGTCTATGCGTGCACATGAAGCGACTCGAACCCTGCCTTGCCAGGATAGGGGAGACAAATGCAGTCCGCCGCTCTAACCAACTGAGCTGACAGGGTGGCTTGGAGGAGTAAACCAACATTTGGTGACCTAGTTTTGCAGCGAGAAGCTGAAGGAAGTCACTCAGTATTACGGAATAGCTCACCATGTGTGCGTGGTTGTTGAACCATCGACGGACCACGGCGGCAGTGTGGACGCTGGCGTTGTCATGCATCAATAGGTACGGCTGTTGCTCCTCGGGACGCATCTCTTGGAGAGAGGGCAGACACACCTGTGAACACAAAACATGTCTGCAACCTTTTGTAGGAGTTTATTTCTACTTTACAGACAACCGGCATATCTAGACACTTTTTTATCAGACATTATCACATTATTAGGCGCTGCATCCTCCCTTAATAACAAAGTTAGGATGAAACCATGGTTTCGAGTGTAAAGTGAACGATTTCAAGTGTCACCGGAGCCCCAACTCAAACATGGACATTCCGCCAATTTTTCCACCAAGCCAGTGCTAGACGATGACCTGGTGGTTATGTTCATGCCACATGAATGCGACAGTCAGTGGTCAAACCTTGTGACTGATCTCCCTCAATGGAATACGAGAGCATTGGAAAACACCCAGGCATGCACACCACCTGATCGGTCTGATTAGTTCGTTCTGAACTGACCTAATCAAATTCTGACCAATAAGCAGTAGATAGTCTGCAGTGTATGAAAGTTATTTTCAGCATATTTTGATTGTGTCGTTGCAAGGGATTGCGTCGCCATTGTGTATTCCTACCTGTCCAAGCATCTCGCTGTATGACTGTCCGGTCTGCCTCCCCTCGATTCGATGCAAAACGCCATTCCCGGATCCATCCATCCAGCCCCAGACGTGCACCGTCACGTGCCCTTGGGTATGTTTTGGGACCAGATGTGGTTCAGCGAACCGGGTCCCAGTTGGCCTGCAAAAATAATACTTTTAAGGACAGACGACCTCTAATTATGATGTGTAATGAAGGAGTGGACTTTGAAATGTTAAACGTGATGAGAGTATATTTCCAGGAAAATAGGGAGACACGAGAATTCTGCCCGCTTGACATCACTCCGACAAAGTTCTTGATCAGGTTTGCGAGGTGAAGGTAGGCAGCATCCTATAACTGCAGGGGTGACATACATCAGCCTGGAATTTCAGATCATGGATGCTAAACCGTGGGTAAGGCAGGAAACCCGCCATATAGGGTTTCTGAAATACGATATTGGATCATTGCATAAAACAACATACAGAAATTGTTTTCTATATTCAGTCGTGTTTCAGTATGTCTGGGAAACTCACTCGAAATCTTGAAAGTAATTGGGAATTAATCGCAACATGATGGATGGTGGGGTCTTACAAAAAATATACATAGCACAACACACATGGTTCTCATGAATCGAAATCAACACTCATCTAAATGGTATGCCTTAAATATAGCAGCATAAATTAGGCACATTTCACCCTCTCCCACACACATTTCACATGGCACGCATGTCCTCTACCAGTCCTCTACAAAAGTGACAATAGCTTCAAGCTGACTTCCATCCACTGTGCCACACGGCAACAATATATCTGTATAAGAGCGTTCAGGGCATTCATCTAGGGGAGGGAACTTGAATGTGGTCCGCCTTTTCCCCGATGGGAACATTTTGCGTCTTCGAAATGGCAAGTGGGCGGCAAATGATCGGCCAATATTACCAATCAGGGTAAGAGGGTAACAGTCCTGGTATTTATAGCATACGGGCTTGTTTCATATCTGCTTACCTGCGCACATATATTCTGCCGGACATGTCTGATCTGAAGGTTTTTTAGTCAGAAAATTTTGTTCTTGCCCAGTCCTCTTGAGGCACTGTCAACGCTTCTTGGACGTATAACATCCTGGCTGCCCGGTGGTGATCAGTGAAGGCTGTCTGCTTGGCAGCCACCCTGGTGGATAGTCCGGCAGCCTTCAAACGCCTCCGCACAGTCGTGCTTGATGCACCGCTACCGGCAGCTACAGCCAGGTCGCACAACCGGGTGAACGGCCGACTTTTGGCCAGCTGTAAGAAATAATGCAAGCGTTGGGAATAGCATTTCATCGTTCGAGAACAAATGGAAGACAGTAGATGTCAGATGTGAATGCAATATTTAGAATCCATGGCGGAGTCATGAGTCTCAGCTTCTGTGGTTCTCTGTGGAACTGGCAAATGCATGTATAATCTTAACCCGTCCTATCTCGTAGGTTGACACACCCCTCCAAAGGTTTCTTGCGATAGAGAAAATATCGTAGCGCATCGCCGTGACATTTGAGTACATTTCCTTCGTCTTTCTTGGCATCTGATGTGAAAGTTTCAAACTCAGGTCATGTCAGGATATTGACCTAGCTCAGGACAAACGAAGAACACCATTTGGCAGTGCTTACGAAACGCATATCTTGGAGTCTATTCGAGGTCGGGTTAGTCATGAGGTCATGGCTAATTTTGGACAAATTTTCATATTTTGTGAGATGCATGTTCTTGAAACAGCGCTTTCCCATGGCATGCAAGCAAGAATATGAGGAGAACTTCCTGATCCGACTTGATTGACCTCCGTCAAGTGACCTAAGGCCATGTCAAGATAAAGTGCACTAAGTGGAAAAAAACCTATTTAGACACTGGTATTTTTATGGTTTATTTCGAGTCTTCATGGACTAAGTATTATCAAACGCGCATTGCATGTACTACATTACCAAATTGAACCAGAATTATGCATCATAGTTTAGGTTATGGTCATCCTAGGTCATTTCCTATGGTAGGTTTTAAGATTTTTTTTCATTACGGCTCATACACGTGAAAGGATATTGAAATGAAGTTTACCACATGACTGCAATTTGGCAGTGCTTGTAACACTTATGTTTTTGTGCTTCAGATCAAGTCATTGATGTAAGGTCACTGCCAATATTCGCTCACGATGGACCAATCTGACTATTTTTTTATATCAGCTGTGTAATCAGCTATCAAATGGCGTGTGTTTTAACGCTGTGCCTTTACCAGAAATGGGGATATGAAATGTTTTTGAAAAATCAATTGTTTTCTGTGAAACCGCCATCTTTAGTCTGAAATTATTTCAAAATAAAAGGAGGTCATTTTCGGGCACCAATTGTCGAGCGTTTTCCACTCATACACGATACGCCTTCACGCACCATTTAGGTTGGATGTTAGAGTGGGGTCTTTAACCCACCTCCCAGAAACGGGGGGTTAGGCAGAACAGTGATGATCTGACCGGAGAGGCGGGTAAAGCCGGCATCGGTAGCCAGCGACCGACGTACTGGAGACAGAGAGGGGAAGGGTCTGCGTCACCTTGGCTTGGTTAAAAACTGAACACAAGATTATAATCATTGGAATTGCCATCGATCAACCTGAATATGAAGATCGCATGGTGGCGGTCTCCTGGCACTCAATGCTGCTTAAACGGAACTGCTCAATTGAAAAGTAAATACTTAGACGAATTGATGCAAACTCGTTAAAGCAGACGACGTCCAGACACAAGTGGCTTTTCCTGCCTGTCGGCTCATGAAGCTGTCAAATGCAAGGAGTACGAATGATCTATCTCAGAGCGCAGGGAGATCAGGAGCCACTTGACGTTCTTTTCATAACATGCTGTAGAACTACTCTAAAAGATCCAAAGCTGTGGTCAGCTTCCCCTCCCCACGGTCCCCACCCCGGTAGCCATGTGACTCACTTTAAATCCAGAATAAACCCACCCCAGATCTTGGATAAAAGAGGCTCTGGGAGCGTTCGAGTGCCCTTCGATTTTTTTTTCAGCGGCGCCCCTCGGAAGACAAAGTGACACCCCTTCGGACACATGTTCCTCCCCCTCTGATGAACATTCTTGGATCCACTCCTGGTCGCAATTATTACGCTGCATCGGTGAATCTTTTGAACACCAACTTTGAATCCATTCGTGGTCACAATTAAGGGTATAGGAAGGCATAGAAAGCGTTTCCAAAGTTCTTAGGGTTCTCTTGGAAACCAGCAGTCTAATGTTGATTCGATGAACGAAGTTTGGGGCTTTAAAGTAATTGGTAAATGTTACATCACGTGGAGATTAGGCGATTCGCAAAGTGGGAATTTTCCGGGCACCGTGGCGCGGAATAAATGGCCATGTTGTTAATGAGGGATAATGCATTGTAAACGTACGCTTTGTAATATTATTGTTCGTTCACTGAAGTTGTTTTTGGTTTCAGATCGATAGGTCCAACCACAAAATATGATACATTCACGACGATATGCTTCCATAGAGGTCATTGCGCGCGGATAGCTCCAGGAAGCTTTACTAATCCTACCATATTCTGCAGGAAATTGATATCGCAGTTACTTTAGTGGCAGGTGAAGTGAATACATGGACACTGCTATCCGCTGTCTGGGCACAAGGCCCAAAAGTACGCACATGGGTGGGGGTCCAAGCATCGCCGTTGCTATCGCGGGGGATAGGGGGTGCGTCCCCCAAACCTCTTGACATTTAAGATCATACCTATTGCGCTGCATGACAAAAATAAACCAAAAACATTATCGTCCTCCCGCTATGCTAGACCCTTGGCGACATATTTGGGCACTAGGATACGAGCCCTCTCTCCATAGTATTGGTGTTTGCAGTTTGAGGAGGAAGGGTATCACTCTGGCCATTTCCATATTATTTTCGGACGCTTTTATCTTGGAGAACTGTTTGCAAACCAGGTGGAGCTTGTTCTATGATCCCACTCGCTTGTATTTTCGTTTCATTTGTATTACTGTATTTTACAACTTGCTCATAGGCGTAAGCATAGATAATTATATATACTGCACCGACAGTTTGTGATTGATTACTGTACGGATTATAATCTGTACACCTTGGCCTGCGGGACACATATCAGTTACAAAGAGACCGAGAGGCAGTTACATAGGGTGCGTCTGACACCAACAAAAGCCGGTCTGGAATCAGGGACCATCTTAAAGTTACAGGAAGCCTTTACAAGGTAATAGAGGCCTCGTTGATGAATAGAGAAGAGCCATTGACAGCCGCTTGCCCGGGACTGCGTAGGCCAGAAACCTGATTGTGAGCCGCCGTGTAAGTAGAATAACCTTTAAATTATTTCTAAAGTTAGGAACCACGGAACACAGTTATAAAAGCAATACAAAGCAGGACACATAAAACAAGCATATCAATACAAGGTCAATTATTCATACATTGTGGTTAGTGATCCAATTATAGCTAAGCGGGAAAATTGTACCATGAGTCCCTAAAAAAACATGCATATCCGTATGAAAACCGCGGGTGAACTCCTTATGAAGCCCTAAGAGGAACTGGAAGTTAACAAAACGTGCGGGAGACTACGATTGCATGGACACCTGACCGTGAATCGTGGCTTCCAGACAGCAACCAGTAGCTGCACAAGGCTATCGGTGTACCTGTCACCTGTCTGCCAGAAATTCGAAACCGGTTTGCATCTACAGTCATGCTTCAGAGTTCCACACCAAGCAACCTTGTCAGCTACGCAGCCACAAGACAGATAGGCTCTGAACTCGCAGAGAATGGATCACCAACACGGGCTCAGACACTATTGGGGTTGAAGATACCCTCAAAAATGGTGTAATTTAGCATCACGTCTATGGATGTTGCATAGAAGTAATGAACCTAGGGGTCTTACCACTCCCTCAATCGTCTTGGCCTGGCAGCGCCAACGGTAGAAATATATATAAGCACCCAGGCGAGATTGCAAAGGCATTTATTGCCAAATGATTAGCAATGTAATTTATCATATAAATATTCCTATCTTTTCTTTTGTACCTTAGCGAAAGAAGAGCCAGCACCGGTGAAGAATTCAATGAGCCATACAATCCAGTGTTTTGTAGATGGCTGTCCCACCACCTAACAAATAGGTTCATCCCCGTTGCAAAAACAGCAACGACGGCCCTTGCCCCGGCAAAAGGAAAACAACGTTGATACGCTTCTGATTTATTTCCGTGCTTTTATGCCTCTTTGATAAGCTACTTTTCCTTATATGCCAAGTCTAATATGTTTCTACATTTAAGAAACCTGGGATCTGTGGGTTTATGCCAACCCATTCTCCGACATAGACTTCCGGGACGTTTTGATGCCAACAGCAAGCTTTTACAACAATATATATAATTGGCCATCAACTACGCATGCAATCTAATTTTCAAGTAAACAGCGCTGGAAAGTGATTGTGCCATTCATGCCGAAGGTCCTATATATATATATATACATATACATATACATATACATATATATATATATATATATATATATATATATATATATATATATATATATATATATATATATATATATATAGCCCATGACGTGCCGATGCCCATGACGTGCCGAAAACCAGTGGGCCAGTTTGTCCCTGTCAACAAATATGATCACACCAAAAACTACTTTACTTTTAAATTTATACACTGTGTCTATACATGGGCATCACTAATCCATCCCGATACATATGAATGACAAATGTGACCAATTATCTGCACACACCGTGGATGACAGACCAAACACTTTTCCAGTTCTGCACTCACACTGCTCTAATCTGTCGGATCCTCACATATTCAAGTCGTGCCTTCTATGTTTTTGGTAACATTTTTACCATACAAGCATGCATTATCTACCTATTCTTTGAACGTACCGTCACCATCGCATGGTCCTGGGCTGCCGTTGTCACACGCTTCCGGCCGCGCAATCCTGTTCTGGGGCGTAAGCCATCTTCTCCTTCTTCTTGATAGCGCTTCCACCACAGCCTCACTGTTTCTCTGGATACAGCTAACTCCCGCGCCACCGCACTCAGGGAAAACCCTTGCTCTATCAAGCAGACTAATTTTCCTTTTTGATATTCGGAGAGCATGATTCATACAGAATTGCACAGGCGCACTGACCAGTCCTAGAATTCGGACGTGCGACGAAAGCTTATTGCGAGCCCATCCCCACTCCGCCGCCAATATTTCAATCCCGTAAAAAGCATCTCACCCACCCCATATTCTACAACAAAGTTCCATGTTCCATTTTAAATGTCCTCTTTACGAATTGTGTACGAATTGTGTGCTAAATTGCCGCTCAGACGACTAAAAGTGCAACTTAGAGCCTTCTGCTCCTTCGCGTCTCTGTTACAACCGAACCAGATCATGGCAACCCAGGCGTTCCACCCGACCCAAACACCGGCCCAGTTATTCTGCTGGCTGGCAGTGTACAGCCTGAGGCTGAGTATGGAGAAAACGTGACGGGCTAGGGAACAAACGTGCATAACGCATTCACCGCTGGTGTTACGCACATAGACGGCCCCACCTCACATATGGTCCAAAGTTGCTTGCTCCACGATGAATGTCAGCTAACCAGCCAAAGCCTCACCGAGTGAAATGCTCCGCCTGGTAGGTAGTCTGAACACATACATAGCTGTGATGCGGTACAGTACACGCATGGAGGGAAGACATGGGCAAGTTTCCCAGTCTGTCTAGTTTAATTCGCCGCCAATAGTACAAGCATGATTGGTGTTACTGTCCGTACCCACGAGGTGTTTCTGTACATCTGGGCACCTTTGAGATGCATTTGTGAGGCAAGTTCGGAATTTGTATGTTCCCTTTTCCTTAGTCTCATATTTTAGGCTATTTGACATGGCCTTCCTGCATTGTCATTCTGCGCCATCAATAGCACAAATGTTTTATTAACAAAATATGTCAACGCACCCAAACCACACATATAAAATACTGAATGCATATTGAACGGGTGTCCGGTACATCTCTAAACTCACTTCCCCTTGAAAGGGTAAACATACAAGAGTTAAGGTTTTTCAAGGAAGTAAGCTGAGGTGCGAAGAGGCTCACCTAATTTCCTGCAGCCAAGGAAAACCTAAGCAAAATATATCCCAAACGTGTTAATGGGTATGCTCGAATTCCTTTGTGAGAGCAGCTAATATTATGCATTGCATGCGTCAATATACGGATATAACACGCTATCCTTCCGTATCAGGTAGTCTCTATTGAAATGTGCCCAATAATTACCCACTTCAACGAAATTAGACGACGAAAGGCACCGGGCCCAATAGGTATTGGCGTAGAAGCATGGGTAGGGGGACCATGTCTCAGATCATTGGAACCTTAACCGAGGCTATTTTACCTATTGATTTTGCATATAATGATTTAATTGGTAAGTGACTTGCCAATCCCCATATTTCGACGTTTCTACGCCATTGCAAATATGACGTAGGAAAATGTTAAGAGGAGAAGTTGAGACTATAGGTGATCGGTACTTTTGTAATTCGTAGGAAGAGTTGATTGATTATACGGTTATATATAAATAGAAGAAAGAATCTTCCAATTCTTCGATTTTGAAGCTTTTTCACACATAAATGTACATGCATCTTCGTTTGTGTCAAGCTACGTGTCTGCGGTATAACGCAAGACCTCCAGCTCGTCAAGCACATACAGTTGATGCACTCGATACGCCGATATAATCAGTGAATCAATCAGAACGTCAAACATGTGTTGGTAATATCCAGTAACTTGCACGTCCCGTGTTCATGGCTTTTTGTCTGCTGCATTTCGACATCGTCGTGTCCATCTTGCCAACCATTGCGTGGCTGATGGCATTAAATATCGCCGCTGTGTCCTGCCGTCTGTCGTACACACGTGCCACAATCGCATTCGTTTGCTAGTCCCCAGTGTAGATGTGGTGGTGGCGACACCGTTCAGGGCTGAGGCTCGCACCACACCCACAATAAAATTACCGTGGCAGTTGGCAGCAACACTTGTGGGCTTGAGTGCATCGCACTCGTAATGAGATGCTCTGTGGCCCGACTGAAATTAGCCAGCCAGCTGTTGTAGGCCATCCGGAGTTTACTTCAGCAGTGTAGTATTTTCCTGTTGTCTCCATTGTCTCTGTTGTCTCTGTTGAATTGCCATGCCGACAGACACATGCACGTGCCAAGTGTTTCGAGTAAGAGCTTCACCGAAGTGTTTAGCTTGACATTTTTGTTGGGGTGGGGGTGGGGAGGCATATAATAGTAATAGAATGACAGCGTATCATAACCTCCACAGCTCATAACCTCCACAAATTCAATATACCCGAAGCGCTCGTAACCTCCACAGCTCACAACCTCCACAACTACGAAGCGCTCATAACCTCCACAGCTCACAACCTCCACAAGTCCGCAGCGTTCATAACCTTCACAGGAGGTTACGAGCGCTTCGGGTATATTGAATTTGTGGAGGTTATGAACTGTAGAGGTTATGAGCTATGGAGGTTATGATACATCTCCAATAGAATGAGGTTCAGTAATTATTCTTGCGATATATATGTGATGTGATTGTTGGTTTTACGACACGTCGACTGTTGAGTCATGTAGCGTCGGCAATCTCTCACGCCGATTGATCGCGGGCGAAGAGAAGCGACAGGTGAGACTCGAACCCACAATCTTTCGATTGTGAGACGGGTAACTTACCCCTAGACTACTCGTCCCCTCTTGCGATATATAAAACGACGGCAGGCACCATTTTGCACGATACGATTTGCCTGCGGTCCTGTGGCGCAGAGTACCGTCATGCCCGGTAGTGTCGGCTTTTTCTGTCGACCTCGTCGTCAGCTGGATTGATCACTCTGCTGGCCATGGTGTGGTTTGCCATCGGACGGCTGTTTCGGTGTTGGCTGATGATGTGCTCCCTCACATAGCGGGGTGGTCTCGCGCATCTGACGGCCTGATTCCTCCAGACTGAGGTAGCTGTTACTATCGATTGACGGAACTGGCCTCGTTAGCTCTCTTTCTGACGGGGTGGTTTTATCTCGGTAGTTAACAGTGAACCGTGTGATGCTAAGTGGCCTCTAGTCTGACTTCCTTGCTTCCCCTGTCTGACGAGGTAGTTCCTCTCGACTGACGCCGTCGTTTCACTTGACTGATTTCGCTGTGCCTCTCCCTGACTGACCTCTCCCCTCGATTGACAGCGCGCTCCCCTCGATTGACCGCCCGCTGCCCTCGATTGACGGCCCGCTCCCTTCGATTGACGGCCCGCTCCCCTCGATTGACGACCCGCTCCCCCGATTGACGGCCCGCTGCGCGTGTGTCGACAGGCTGTGTGATCACGCTGGGCGAGAGCTGCATGTTCCGCTACAACAGCCCGGTGGAGGCGGCGCAGCTGCGACTGGCCGGCGTCAGACGCACCTCCTCCCGACTGTCGGTGTTGTCGCGCTCCACCTGCCACCTGGCGGAGACCCGCAGCATGGAGAGTCTGCTGGTCACCGACCGCAGGTGAGCTCGCACGGCCGTCGGAAACGCCATCGAGCTGCACGTGACAGGCTGGCTGTGAAGGTCGGGCCGGGCCAGACCAGGCCTGGTGATGTGTGAAGATGAAGGTGGGTGTTGCGAATCAGTGGGTCGGTTCTATTTTATTTGTCGTGTTGTATGTTGTCGGGTGGAGATCTCGGCGAGATTCATCGGAACGCGCCGATGGTCCGATGACGGAGACGGAGATAATTCATCTTGTTTGTTGCCAGAGCAACACTGGCCAACAGGAGCCTCTCCAAGCGAAATTGAACGGCGTATCTACGCATTGCCAGGCTGCTCGACGCACGCCGCAGTCGTCCTCTCGGCTACTCACGTCCGCCCAGTGGAGTGTCTGGCTCCCCGTCTATCCGAGCTCTTGCCTTGCATGTCACTAAGGCCCAGCCGGGTCAGGCTGTGGAGCCGGCTGACTGTTTGTGTCCCCCCCCGACGAGGCACCACATTTCCGTGGTGGTCGGAGGGGGAGGGATTGCGTGTCCCAATGATCCGGCGGCCAGTCCACCAGGAAGCCGGGGATGGGTCAGACTAAGAGTACCTCACTCGTCCTTCCATCCATACGCTCTCATTCCAATGTCGATCCCAACTCAACATCCATGCCCTTCACCTGGCCCTGCTACACCAGCTATCCCTACTATGAGTAGGCATGACAACTTCCCCGGTCCTGCCCACCAGCTCAGTTTTATCGGGGTAGTCGCGCCCCCTCGTCCCCCCCCCCCACGGGAGGGGGGGGGGCGTCGGAGTCCTGGAGGCTGAGGTCCCCTGTCGCACAGTGCTAGTTGCGACGGGGGATCAACACGCCTTTGGTCCCGATATCCCGGAGGGGCGGGCGGGTCCGTAGGGCCCTATATGGGCCAAGTGACATGTCGCCTTAGGCCGAAGGTCTGGGCCACGGCCCAGCGCCTGCTAGCCTGGCCGACAGAGGTTAAGGGGTGGGCGGCGCTGGATCCCGGTCGGGTTGGTGAGTCTCAATCTCCCGGCCGGACGAAGGCGCCGCCCGCCCCGTATATCCTCGGGCGCCTGGCGTCCTCCCGTCCGCGGGACACAGTCGTTCCCCTGCAGGGCCACGAGGAGCTGAAATCAATCTCACTTCATGGACTCTTCCAACGAAAAAATCCACCCTGGGCCTCGGACCAGAACACCGGCTTCCCTAGCGGAAGCCCAGCACTGACCCGACACCCGCAGAGGCGTACCGCCCTGCACATCCCCTCCCCGTGCGGTGCTGTCTACCACCGTTTCGCGTAGCGTGAATGCAACGAGAAATAACTGTTCTGAATTCCGATTGTCTTCGCCACGAATACTTATACTGAAATCGAGTGACCCTGGAAGGAGTCTGTCTGCTCTCTCGCCCTTTGAGCGGAAGCGAGGATGTGATCAATTTGGAGACGTCGCCAGATGTGAAAAGCTGTGGGATGGAGCAATCGAAGTTGAATTTCGGAGTGCCGATGACCCTAAGAAAACCCTCGAGGCAACATATTTACATATTACGTGCGAGACCAGGGTAGGATGAGGGATATCAGTGTACCTATTTTAGTTGAGCCTCATAGGACAAAGAACCAGTCGAAAGGTGTGATAAATTGCTTTGATTTAATGCCCTGACCTGATTGACCTGATTTCATGCCGATTGCCCCGACCTCGTGTCTATGCAAGCTCCTGGAAAAAATATGGTGAACGTCCGACTCACCTGGTTTCTGGAAGAACAGGACTTTTTTTTACCAATGTACGGTGTGGATTTAGGAAGCACCGCTGTACAACTGACCATCTTTTAACCCTTGCCACCGCCATTCGACTCGCCTTTAAGCGCAGACAACATGTGGGAGCTATTTTCTTTGATATAGAAGCAGCCTATGATTCCGAATGGCAATACGGAATCTTGTTGAAGGTTAACCAATGTGGAATCCGTGGGAACTTGGGAATTTGTATCAAACAATTTCTGAAAGACCGCTTCTTCCGCGTCCGAGTAGGACACGAGCTTTCCGAACGATTCCATCAAATGAATAGAGTTCCACAGGGCAGTGTTTTAAGTGTTACCCTGTTTGCTATCATCATAAATGATATTGGAGATGCACTGCCCTCAACGCATCGGTCGTTCGCTATTCGTCGATGACTTCATGATCCGGTCATCTGGCTCCAACACACCATCGCTAACAAGACGGCTGCAACTCGCGGTAAACCACCTCCAAAGATGTGGCATGAAAAACGGATTTCACTTTTCCACAGACAAAGCGGTTGCAGTGCACTTCTGCCGCAGGCGGTGCTCTCAAGCACTAAACACGGAGTTGTATGGGACGCCTATCCCTGTGCAACAAACCACGAAGTTCCTTGGAGTGCAGTTCGATACTTGTCTGACGTGCAAACGAAATTTAAAAACACTGAGATAAAAATGTTTTATGTCACTAAACTTGTAATGTATATCACAAACCTCCTATGGTTGTGACCGAAAGACACTAATGATGCTATATCGGTCATTCATCCGATATAAGTTGGACCATGCATGCTATGTATGTGATGGTGCCTGCAAGAGCAATAAACGTACTCTTGATGCGGTACAGCATGCGGCTCTGCGGACCGCCACCGGAGCGTTTAAAACCACGCCGATTGCTAGCCTACTCGTAGAGTCGAACGAGCCTCCCTGGCGTTGAGACGTGAAATTCTTGGCGTGCAGTATGCATGCAGGTTGCGGCAGTTCCCCACCCACCCCACCTACGACGCGGTGTTCTCACGACATACCTTGGCACTCTTCCGCAATGACAGAAGTATAATGACCGCCGTTCTGTGTACGAATTCGTGCTCTCTTTGAGGAGAGTGGTGTAATAATTCGTCGGGTGATGCACATACAGAAACTAGCCGTACCGCCCTGTAATCTAGTCTCCCCTGTAGTTGACCTATCACTAACAGGGATGCACAAGGATGATGCAACATCCGAACTTTTCTGCATGAAAACACTGGAGGACTTGGATCATATCAAGGATATACACCAATATTTACTGATGGATCCAAGACCAGCACTGGAGCGGGATGTGCTTTCGTATGTGGAACTTCCGCTAGATCTTTTACTCTGCCTGTGTATGCATCAGTGTATGCCTGTGAACTGATGGCAATAATTAAAGCGCTTTCTTCCATCGAGGTATCACAAGATGTTTCATATGTCATACTGCCTGACTCTCTTAGCAGCCTTTTGGTACTTACCGCATTTTACCAAACATTCACTCTACTGATTGATGTTATAGCACCCGCTGTATAACCTATGCAGTTTATGCGCCCCTAAACCACCGATGTTATAACACGCCTCACTAATCAGAAACGAGACGGGAAAGCGTTCGTCTATGCTGGGTACCGAGCCATGTCGGAATTTATGGAAATGAGCGAGCCGATTCCGCAGCTAGATAGGCAGCCCAGAGATCCCCAACACCTATTCTCTCACTTCCAGCCAGGGACCACATCTCTGGAATCTTATCGTACATGAATGGTAAGTGGCAGACGAGTTCGAACGCACAGTCCAACAATAAGCTGCATTCAATAAAACCACCACTTGGGGACTGGTCATCATGCCATCTCAGATCCAGGAGTGACGAGGTGACTATGTAGACTACGAACCTGCCACACACACACACACGCTACTCGCCAATACCTCCTCTGCGGGAAAGACAGACCCAAGTGCCCCCGCTGTCTGGAAGCCCTCACGGTGCGACATGTGCTTTATTCGTGCCAACACCTTAAGGGAGCAAAGGTTGTTCTTTGGAAATAGGATCGGACATTTACCATATCGCGACATTCTAGCAGATGACTCGGGAATCATTCATTCCGGTAACATATTCGGGTACCTAAGAGTGCTAGGATTTAATTCCATATACTCAGTAACACTGTAAGATTTCGGCATGCTAAATGAACGTTATGGGCGCTAAATGATCACAATTTTGGTCGACGCGCCCTAAACCCCAAATAACTAACTAACTAACTCTGTTCGTGCTGCGTGGCTCTGTTTGTACCGTCTGGCTCTGTTTGTGCCGCGTGGCTCTGTTTGTACCGCCTGGCTCTGTTTGTACCGTGTGACTGTCGTACTGCGTGGCTGCAAATACCGAGTATCACCCGTCGTCAGCTGCGTAGCTCCCCGGATCCGAATGGCGACATAATGACGCCTCGACGTTGGCTCGTCTCCTTTTTGTGTCTTGTTTTTGCGCGAGTGCGCGCGAGTGCTCAAGTGACAAAGGACGATGTTATGCATTGTGTCGGGTGTTTCGGAATTTCCAATGGCCATTGCTGTGAGGTGAAACATTCCACTTCACGAACGCTGCCTTTATATTTTGAACGAAAAACGACGGCTTGCGTTTTCAACATGGAGAAGCGGCGGCCGCTATTCGCGATGACTTTGTTGGATCCATTTATAGTTGAAATTAGCTATGCTTTGTAATTAGCATTACTTAATTAATGGTCGACTTCGGACCACCATTATCTTTTATCACACGATTTTCCTATTGTTGAAAACACATTTTATTCGCCACAGGTATCCCACTGCGACCAATTATAATTTGTTGAATTACTTCATGCACTCTTGGCATATATATATATATATATATATATATATATATATATATATATATATATATATATATAATAATATATATATATATATATATATATATATATATATATATATATATATATATATATATCGGATAATTCCATGGCACGTTAATTTCCACACAAATTGACCGGTTTCCGGGCCATTCACTCTCATACTTTGATGACGGTTTATGTGGTGATTTAACGCCATTAACGAAATCTACCAATGTTAGCTTAGCCGAAACAACGGCCCTTGAATGATAGCACTTACAATTTCGGAGTATGCATCATGCGGAGTCGTGTTTGGCGGGTCATAAAAAGGTACATATTTTCGGAAATACCTGAACGCACATATCATGTGACCTAGATATAGCCCGTAAGCTTCTTCTGTCTTTGTTTTCTTTTGTGAGTCACTCCGCAAAGCAAGTAGCATTTAAAAATAACTCGTGTGCTGGTGGATTAGTTGTCATGGTAATGAGAAACCGTGATTTTATTTGTGAGAAGGGTCTTACCAGAGTATATTAAAGAACGGTCTTGCGATTAGTAAATTGTAATGATCTTTCAGGTGTGTGATTTTGGGAGTCAAGCTACGTTTGCGTAATCCGATGAAGACTCATACTGGTGTTATTGCGGTACCCTATTGCAGTATTCAGTCGGGGGTAACAGGCATCCGGCCACAGTTGGCGGGTTGCTGTGGACGGCACCGTGAAGAGAGAGAGAGAGAGAGAGAGGACAGATGGACAGATGGACAGATGGACAGATGGACAGATGGACATATGGACAGATAGGTAGACAGGTAGACAGGTAGACAGGTAGACAGGTAGACAGGTAGACAGATAGACAGATAGACAGATAGACAGATAGACAGACAGATAGACAGAGAGAGAGAGAGAGAGAGAGAGAGAGAGAAGATAGAGAGATAGAGAGGGAGAGGGAGCGCGAGCGAGCGCCACTTGTCAGCCAGCTCCACACACAATGCATCCCTTTGCACCTGCCCCCACCGTGAAACACATGCACGACTCATACATGGATGCCCTAAGTGCGTCGAGCGTATTACCACGGTATTGTCTTAATGGTTCCTTCTGTTGCCTTCTGACAGGGTATTGTCTTAGCGGTTCGTTCTGTCACCCATTAGAACTCCATGGAATCGATACTGACTGGTTTAGGGCATATCTGGGAGGTCACACGCAGGCTGTTAGCATCTCAGATCAACGCGGAAACAGGCATCTCTCCTCCTTCTGCCAAACAACATAGGTGTTCTTCAAGGCTCATCACTAGGTCCACTCCTCTATTGCATCTTTTCGAACGACCTCAGTTTGCACGTCCCGGTAGCACACGTCACTCAGTTCGCAGACAACACCCAGGTCATCATCTCCGGTCGCAAATCTGATCTCCCAAATCTGATAAGAGTCAGATGGAGACATGTCTGAACTAACTCTACGACTACTTCCTGGATAACGGTTTGAAGGTAAACCCGACCAAAACTCAGCTTCTCACGTTCCGATCGCGTCAAAATCTTCGCAATATTACCCCGATACGATGTGCTTTAGGGACGCCGTGATAGATGAGTGCCATTCGTGTAGGAACCTTGGGGTGACATTTGATCGCCACATGTCGTAGGATTCCCATGTAGCTGTTGTGGTCCGCAAGTGCACTGGATTCCTTCTGTCCCTGAGCCATCTGCGTCACCATCTGCCCACCAGTATCCTCTTCACTGTAGTCAATAGCTTAGTTATATCCAATATCCGCTACTGCATATCTGTTTACGGGAACGGGTCGGCAGCAAACATCCACAGACTAGACAAGATCATTAACTTCGCCACTAAAGTCGTGTCAGGTGTACGGACATTTGATCATATTTCTGATGCCCGTAACGAGTTGGGTCTCCTCACCGCAGCTGATCTGCATCTATTTCACAGTTTTACTTTGCTCCATAAGATCATTCTGACGGGTGAGCCAACGCACATTGCCGGTCAAATCACTGCAAACTCTACCCTGCGAAACCGTCATACACTTGCAGACGACCACCTGTACCTGCCAGCCATACACAGAGAGGCGGGCCGCATGAGATTTATCTACTCGTCTGTCTTCCACTATAACAAACCTCCTACTGAAATAAAAACATCGAAGCTGTCTAACTTCAAGAAACATGCGCTAGCTTATCTCCACGAACAACACTTACAACACGAACAACAAACAAATTACACAATGGATGTGTGTACACTACGAACTTTCCTTTATGCCATCGCTTTCCTATCACTTCTATAAACTACTCGTTTATAGCTCGTGTTGCAAGCACGGTGTGTGTAGTGCAGATAAGTGATATGGGTATTGCATTATGTTGGTGTATGAATGTTTGTCGCGCATCTGCTCCCACTATTGGCCACAAACCTATCCTTTCTTTGTAAATATCTGTGAGTATGCCCGGACTGTCCATAAGAGCCACTGTACGTGGAGGGCATGTATCGTGAAATAAATTAAAGAAATAAATAGATGCCCGCCTGCCTGTCGCTTTATCTAACCATAAGACCAGCGTAACAACATCCACCTGTGTGCGTATCGGCTTGCCCTCCGGATCATATCAATAGGCCTGCTATGCGTCGCAGTATTTGTTTTTGCCGTGTACAGGAGACCGTGTTCGCGGGGCTGGTGTCGCCTTACTAATGACTGTCGCCGGCGCTCCCAGTCGTCGCAGGCTGCGCCGGCGCACTGGTCGGCTGCCGGTGACGCGGCGCGCGTTCTGGGGGCCTTTGCTGAGTGCGCGCGCCGCGTCGCGCCGGATGGCGTCACGGCGCGACATTTCATCGGCGGGTAGTGGCATGGCGCGACATTTCATCGGCGGGTAGCGGCATGGTGCGACATTTCATCGGCGGGTAGCGGCATGGTGCGACATTTCATCGGCGGGTAGCGGCATGGTGCGACATTTCGTCGCCGGATAGCGGCTTGGCGCGAGCTTTCGTCGCTTGTCGGACGACACGACTGTGTGCGCAGGACTGCCGTGTCGGTGCCGACGTGTGCGCATGTCTCGTGCTGTGGGCGTTTTCGCCACGGCGGTCGCGGACTCATGTTGGTTAGTTGTCAGTTGTGAGTGAAGTTGTGAAGGATGTTAAAGATACACGGTTGAGGAAACGGATGATTCTAGCTAATGTTCTGCACTCCATCTTTCGGTTAGGTGAATGACAGCATGATTTCGGTTACTTGGTTTGTTTTCTGTTTTGACCGCAGGGAGTTATTATCCTGAGTTGTGATACAAATGCGACTCAGACTCGCGCCATGCGCGCTGGTTTGTCGTTAATTCCGCGGTGCGTTGCGCCGTACACTTCAGCTGCTTTCCAGTTCATGAATTGTCCGGGTTCTCGGGCACAGGCACCGCGTAGTTTGGCGTTGTTGGGATTTAGCCGCCCGAGCCAAGTTTCGTTTAGTGTCAGGTCCAACTCATCACTCATCGCCGACATCGTGACATCTGATTCACGGCCGCACAAATGTCGTCTACCGGGACGCAAGAGAAGCGTCAGGCATGGCAGATGTCTTAACTTTCGGAATTGGAGAGCTGTGTACCACCATTTTCAGCCGTATGGTTATTGTGTCGCACCACGGGCAATCCGTCTCTTACCGCTGAAGGCGCGTCTGTACCATGGCCACGAGCTCGCCGTACCACGACCACGAGCTCGCCGTACCCCTATCACGAGCTCGCCGTACCACCACCACGAGCTCCCCGTACCACCATCACGAGCTCGCCGTACCACCACGAGCTCGCCGTACCACCACCACGAGCTCGCCGTACCACCATCACGAGCTCGCCGTACCACCATCACGAGCTCGCCGTACCACCATCACGAGCTCGCCGTACCACCATCACGAGCTCGCCGTACCACCACCACGAGCTCGCCGTACCACCATCACGAGCTCGCCGTACCACCACCGCGAGCTCCCCGTACCACCACCACGAGCTCCCCGTACCACCACCACGAGCTCGCCGTACCACCATCACGAGCTCGCCGTACCACTATCACGAGCTCGCCGTACCACCATCACGAGCTCGCCGTACCACCATCACGAGCTCGCCGTACCACTATCACGAGCTCGCCGTACCACCATCACGAGCTCGCCGTACCACCACCACGAGCTCCCCGTACCACCACCACGAGCTCCCCGTACCACCACCACGAGCTCGCCGTACCACCATCACGAGCTCGCCGTACCACCACCACGAGCTCGCCGTACCACCACCACGAGCTCCCCGTACCACCACCACGAGCTCGCCGTACCACCACCACGAGCTCGCCGTACCACCATCACGAGCTCGCCGTACCACCACCACGAGCTCGCCGTACCACCACCACGAGCTCCCCGTACCACCACCACGAGCTCGCCGTACCACCATCACGAGCTCGCCGTACCACCACCACGAGCTCGCCGTACCACCACCGCGAGCTCGCCGTACCACCATCACGAGCTCCCCGTACCACCACCACGAGCTCGCCCGTGTGGTGCGGCCTTTGACACCGGGAGTGGCATTGTGTCGTGTGGCCACGCGTTCCGTTCATCACGAGCTCCCCGTACCACCATCACGAGCTCGCCGTACCACTATCACGAGCTCCCCGTACCACCACCACGAGCTCGCCGTACCACCACCGCGAGCTCCCCGTACCAACATCACGAGCTCGCCGTACCACCATCACGAGCTCGCCGTACCACCATCACGAGCTCGCCGTACCACCACCACGAGCTCGCCCGTGTGTGTCGCCTTTGACACCGGGAGTGGCATTGTGTCGTGTGGCCACGCGTTCCGTTCATCACGAGCTCCCCGTACCAACATCACGAGCTCGCCGTACCACCACCACGAGCTCGCCCGTGTGTGTCGCCTTTGACACCGGGAGTGGCATTGTGTCGTGTGGCCACGCGTTCCGTTCATCACGAGCTCCCCGTACCACCACCATGAGCTCGCCCGGTGTGTCGCCTTTGACACCGGGAGTGGCATTGTGTCGTGTGGCCACGCGTTCCGTTCATCACGAGCTCCCCGTACCAACATCACGAGCTCGCCGTACCACCACCACGAGCTCGCCCGTGTGTGTCGCCTTTGACACCGGGAGTGGCATTGTGTCGTGTGGCCACGCGTTCCGTTCATCACGAGCTCGCCGTACCACCACCACGAGCTCGCCCGTGTGTGTCGCCTTTGACACCGGGAGTGGCATTGTGTCGTGTGGCCACGCGTTCCGTTCATCACGAGCTCCCCGTACCAACATCACGAGCTCGCCGTACCACCACCACGAGCTCGCCCGTGTGTGTCGCCTTTGACACCGGGAGTGGCATTGTGTCGTGTGGCCACGCGTTCCGTTCATCACGAGCTCGCCGTACCACCACCACGAGCTCGCCCGTGTGTGTCGCCTTTGACACCGGGAGTGGCATTGTGTCGTGTGGCCACGCGTTCCGTTCATCACGAGCTCCCCGTACCAACATCACGAGCTCGCCGTACCACCACCACGAGCTCGCCCGTGTGTGTCGCCTTTGACACCGGGAGTGGCATTGTGTCGTGTGACCACGCGTTCCGTTCATCACGAGCTCGCCGTACCACCACCACGAGCTCCCCGTGTGTGTCGCCTTTGACACCGGGAGTGGCATTGTGTCGTGTGGCCACGCGTTCCGTTCATCACGAGCTCGCCGTACCACCACCACGAGCTCGCCCGTGTGTGTCGCCTTTGACACCGGGAGTGGCATTGTGTCGTGTGACCACGCGTTCCGTTCATCACGAGCTCGCCGTACCACCACCACGAGCTCCCCGTGTGTGTCGCCTTTGACACCGGGAGTGGCATTGTGTCGTGTGGCCACGCGTTCCGTTCATCACGAGCTCCCCGTACCAACATCACGAGCTCGCCGTACCACCACCACGAGCTCGCCCGTGTGTGTCGCCTTTGACACCGGGAGTGGCATTGTGTCGTGTGGCCACGCGTTCCGTTCATCACGAGCTCCCCGTACCAACATCACGAGCTCGCCGTACCACCACCACGAGCTCGCCCGTGTGTGTCGCCTTTGACACCGGGAGTGGCATTGTGTCGTGTGGCCACGCGTTCCGTTCATCACGAGCTCGCCGTACCACCACCACGAGCTCGCCCGTGTGTGTCGCCTTTGACACCGGGAGTGGCATTGTGTCGTGTGGCCACGCGTTCCGTTCATCACGAGCTCGCCGTACCACCACCACGAGCTCGCCCGTGTGTGTCGCCTTTGACACCGGGAGTGGCATTGTGTCGTGTGGCCACGCGTTCCGTTCGGCCGCTCATGTTTCTGCTCGCCGCTGGTCTCGTCCAGAATACGGAAGCCCTCTGGGCGTCCCATGTGACCGCAGTTCCAGTTGAACTCCGCCCATGCATGGCTTCAATTGCCAGTCGACGGCCAGTCGCGCCGGCGGGCCAGACGAAACTGCATATAACGCCACTTGTCGACCTTTCGAGAGCAGAAATGTATGGGCTTCAACATGACCGAAGTAGTCGGCGCGCCCTGAAGCGCCAATTCGCCACCACAAGAGCAGGCATGTGCTACCTTGACGACCCACCTTGATATCTGGACCGCCAATATGGATTTACAACGGTGGGTATATTTTCGTGCACTGGTGTCTCGAGGGACGTGTTCATTGGTGCGGACTACCGCCGCATGAGTCCTCTGAGTCGACGTGCCATTGCGCCCGCATAATCAAACACATTGCTGCCCGGAATTGATTTAGGTTTATCGGCCGCGTCTGTGCCGATTCGCCTCGTGCCGCCCGGCGGCGCTCTGACAGGTCGGTAATGGACTGGCGCTGTTCCGGTTCGGCTCGTGATGGGCTGTGATGACGGCATCCCGTCCGCCGCTAAAGGTCACACCGGCCCATCGAAGCTGCATTATGCAGAGCTGGCGGGCCGGTTATTGGCGGCCGGTGGATTTGTCGCGTCAAGTGGCGGGTTTAATGGGACTTTTGGTGGCTGGCCGCCGTGATGTGGTGGTGCGGTGGCTTCTGGTGCCGGTCATGTGTGGCAGGTAGGTGTGCTTCAAGGCGATGGCGCCGTTTGTTTCGTGTTTGTGGTGAAGATGTCAGGCGTGGGAAGATTGTGGGGATTTTGAGTTGCGTCGGTATAGTGGCGCTACTCGCTCTGTCAGTGGGAGACGGTACTTGCCAGTTATCGCTCGCCTTGGCGAGAAGTGACACGGGGTCTAGGTGTCGACCTTGGCCGTGGGAAGATGTGACACAGACGCAGTGCATGCGTCAGGGCCTATGATTGGAGACGTGGGAGCCTCTGGCGGAGGAACCTGACGCTTGGACGTGCTGGGATGCTTGGGCGCGTTCCTGGATTTAAGCTATTTAAAAACCAACTTATTACAGTTTGTCCAATGTAAACCAAGGTAGAGAGGGGAAGTCACCTCCTGCCCCGCAGTGGGGTCAGCCTCGTTGCTCGGCTGGCTAGAGAAATGGCGCTCTCTCGGGTTACCACAGCCTCACTCGTCCTTCCATCCATACGCTCCCATTCCACTGCCCATCTCATCTCAACATCCATGTCCTCCACCTGGCCCAGCAACACTAACTCTCCCCACTAAGAGCAGGTAGGATAACCTCCCCGGTCCTGCCCACCAGCTCAGTTGTATCGGGGTAGCCGCGCCCCCTCGGCCCGCCCCCCGGGGTTGACGGAGTCCTGGAGGTTGAGGTCCCCCGTCGCACGGTGCTAGTTGTGACGGGGGACCAACACACCTCTTTGGTCCCGATATCCCGGAGGGGCGGGCGGACCCGTGGGGCCTCACGCGGGCCAAGTGGCTGGTCGCCTCGGGCCGGGGACATGGGAATCTTCCCAGTGTCCGCCGGCCCGGCCGGCTGGGGTCAAGTGGTGGGCGGCGCTGGATCCCGGTCGGGGTGGTGAGTCTCTCTCCCGGCCGGGCGAAGGCGCCGCCTGCCCCGTATAGCTCCTCGGGCGCCTGGCGTCCTCCCGTCCGCGGGGCCCAGGCGTCCCCCCCGTTGGGCCCCTGTGTGGTGGGGCGCCCGGGGAGCAGAACACAATCACACTACATGGCATCCTCTAACCAAAAAACCCCTCCTGGTCCCTCTAGTAGGGGCCAGACAAGCCGACCCCTGGGAGCGGTTCGGCCCTCGAACAATCACTCGAACAGCGGTGGTGTAGACCCCCATCTTCCCCGGATTCTGGTGTTTAAAGCCCTACAGGGATCACGACAGCTGACGAGCTTGTCGCCTTTCCAACGGCGGGATGGCTGTGACAGATTTGGTACCATTTTCAGATGCGAAAGGTTGAGAGACGGTGCACTTGAGGTGGAGTTTGGAAGCGGAGAAGAGGCGAAAAAGGCACTAGCGGCTACGGAGTTCGTGTACACTATCAAAGACAGTGAAGGGAGGCGCGATTTAGCTATACCCATGTCGGTGCTACCACACCAAACCAAAAATTATGTGAAAGTTATCATTAATTGTTACGACCTTCAGGATGTCAGCGATGACGACATTGTGGATGGTCTGAAGGAATACGGGGTTACGGATGCCAAACGCATCCGTGTGCGGAAGGGCACCAACATGATTTATACTAATAACATCAGTCTGACTTTTAATCGTTCTGATGTGCCATCTGATATTCGTGTGGGGTATGCAAAGGTGAAAGTTCGTCTTTTTATTCCAAATCCCATGAGGTGCTATCGATGCCAAAGGTTTGGTCACACCAGACAACACTGCAGGAATCGCCCAGTTTGCGGCGGATGCTCATCACCCGACCATGAGAGTGAACAGTGCAGTGCCGACAGGCCATGGTGCACCAACTGTGGCCGCGATCAGAAGCCACACACGACTTACGACCGTTTATGTCCTACGTACCTTAAGGAGAAGGAGATAGTATCTATCAAAGTCACACAAAACCTCACCTTCCGAGAAGCCAGAGATAAATATAACATGACCCATCCAAAGGTTTCGTACGCGGCTGCCGCCAAACTTGGTATCAACACACGACATGCTCCGCCACAGTTGCAGAGAAGTGGAACCGCAGACCTCATCACGCAGCTCATCGCACTCCTCCAGTCGTTTGGTGTGGCCTGTGGACCACTCACGATCACAGGATCCCCGCCTTCGAATGGAACGGTCACTGAGTCCCCCTCGGTGGGCAGTGACGTTCTCACCCCAGCCCCTAGCAGAGACGAAGAACATGGCCAGGTATTCTCAGCACATGACGTCATGCCTTCGGAAACCGATGGGCCGAGCAGGGAAGGCGAGTCGGATGCACCGCCTGATGTGGTGGCCAAAGATAGGGGAAGTGGAGAGTGGACACTAGTCGAACACAGGAGAAGAAGTAAGCCGTCGCCAAAATCCTCGGCCGACACTTCCACTAAAACCACCTCCGCCCTCTCATCTCCAAACTGCACTTCCACACCCTCCTCAGCACTATCCTATGGACCCAAATCCTTGCCATCTACCTCCATACTCCCCACCTCCATCACAACCACCACCACCACCACCACCACCACCACTACATCCTACCCGACTTCATCATCTCAGTCCACCACCCGCTCGGGGCCCCAGACATTCAGACAACCCCTGGCGGCTGCACCAATGGCCCGACCACCACCTGGGGTTCAGGTACAGCCTGGAGCACCTGACCTGGGAGCCCAGGGACGTACAGCCCGACGAGAGTCCGTGACCTCGAACCCGGAGCCCGGGAGCCAACGCCCTATAGTGACTCATCCGCATTCGCCTGTGATGGGACCTCCGGAAGTCCCCCCGCGTCGAGCGGGACACACACCGATCTCTCCCCCGACCCCGAGCCGCGTTGCGAAGCGCGCCCTGCCCGGGGCCGTGTCACCAACCGAATTTGGAATTTCAAGGTCGCGCCCGCGACGTCAAACCTCTCCGGTTGCAAAACCGGTAACTGAGCGACATTAGTTGACATCTGGTGTCTTAGCTATTTTTAGCAAGACGTATTTCATCCAATTTTAAATTCCAACTAATGCCTCCCTCACATGGCATTTTACAATGGAACTGCAGAGGGCTGAAAACTAGCTTATTGGACCTCCAGGCTGTTACCAGCAAGTATCTCCCAGCTGTCATCTGTCTCCAAGAGACGAAGCTGGCGCCAGACACCCGTTGCACCATCAAGGGATACTCCGTATTTCGAAAGGATATACCGACTGACACCGTTGCGCACGGTGGCGTTCTTCTGGCTATACACCATAGCATACCTGTGCATCAGTTAGTTTTCCAAACCTATATTCAAGCTGTTGCTGCCCGTGTCAACTTGAATCAACGTGCAATGACAATTTGCTCCGTGTACCTGCCGCCTGGACTCGCACTTCCGGCTGCAGATCTCCGTCTTTTATTGCTGGAACTTCCTCCCCCAGTTGTATTGTTAGGAGATTTCAACTCCCACCACACTGTATGGGGATGTGTTACCACAAATTCACGTGGTCGCCTTTTGGAATCCTTCATTCACGACGAAGCCCTCTGCCTTTTAAACACAGGATCTCCGACACATATTGCTCTTCCATCTGGAAGCAAGTCAGTTTTAGACCTAAGTCTGTGCAGTCCACAGTTGATCCAGTCTTTTACTTGGTCGGTGGCCGACGATCCATTAGGCAGCGACCACTTCCCAGTATGGTTGGCTTACCAAGACTGAGTAGTTCTTGGGCCAAGACCAAGGCGAGGAATTTAAAAAAGGCCAGCTGGAATGAGTTTGAGAATAGACTGGATGCAACCTGTTCTGCCAACCCCGGAAGCTTGCCAAAATCCATAGAAGTTTTCACCTTACAGCTCATCAACTGTGCTACTGACTGCATCCCTAGGACTTCTGGTGCCCCTCGCCGTTCCCCAGTCCCGTGGTGGACGGACGAGTGCGGAAGTGCCATTCGGGCACGCAAACGTGCCTTCAGAGTGTTCAACCACAACTGTACCACAGAAAATCGCATAGCGTTTCTCCGAGCCAGAGCCTTTTCTCGTCGAACCTGTCTGGAGGCCAAACGAGCATCTTTTCGGTCTTTTTTAAACACACTCACCCATCGAACACCAGCCGCCCAAGTATGGACGCGTATTAGCAGGATCGCGGGAAAATTATCGTCTGCTCCACTACCTACCTTGCAGGTAGGAGATCGGATAATTTCTGACCCCTCTGACGTTGCAAATGAGATTGGACGTGCATTATCAGAGCGTAGCCTACAGGGAAGCTCAGATCCACAATTTGTTCGTCACCGAATTCGCCATGAACGGTCCACCATAGACTTTTCTACGTCCGAGATACTCCCATATAACGCGCCGTTCACCAAAGCCGAGTTGATTTCCTCCGTTAACGCCCTGCGGAGTGTATCTGAGGGCCCTGATGACGTGCATAACGATATGCTGAAACACCTGCCTTCCAGTGCGCTCCAAGTGCTCCTACAAATTTTCAACCGGCTTTGGGAAAGTGGAGTCTTTCCATCCTCATGGAGAGACACAACAGTAATACCGATCCTGAAGCCTGGCAAGAGCGGATTTGATCCATTACACTATCGACCTATCGCGCTCACATCATCGCTGTGCAAACTCATGGAGAGGATGGTGAACGTTCGCTTAATGTGGTTTTTGGAGCACTCCAACATTTTTACGAACGCGCAGTGTGATTTTAGAAAAAACCGGTGTACAGTTGACCATATTTTATCCCTGGACACAGTCATACGAACTGAATTTCAGCGCAAACGACACGTTGGCGCTGTGTTCTTTGATATTGCGGGCGCTTATGATACGACTTGGCGTCACGGCATTCTTCAGAAAGTTTTTAAGCACGGTATACGTGGACATATGGGCATATTTATACAAAACTTCTTAGCTGATCGATCCTTCTGCGTCCGGGTAGGCAATCGGCTCTCAGATCGATATCCACAGATTAATGGTGTACCTCAGGGCAGCGTTTTGAGCGTGCCTTTGTTTGGAATTATGATAAACGACATCGATGACAACCTCCCAACGACCATCGGGCGATCGCTGTTTGTGGACGACTTCGCGATCTGGTGTCCGGCTTCAAAGATCTCATCCATGGAAAGACAGCTCCAGTCGGCCGTCACACGACTACAGCGATGGAGTACGGCTAATGGGTTTCGCTTTTCGACTGCAAAAACTGTCTGCATCCATTTCTGCCGGCGGCGACTTACGCCATTTTTGCTGTCAGGACATGTCGCTCAGCCTTTACAGAGAAACCATCCCATGCAAACCCGTGGTTCGCTTCCTTGGAATGCACTTTGACACGCGACTTACGTATAGAGAACATTTTAAAGTCCTGCGTGAACAGTGTTTTAGACCTATGAACATTTTAAAATGTATATCTCGTACTACCTATGGGGCGGATAGGAAAACTTTACTTCTCCTATATCGATCTTTGATACGCTCAAGACTTGACTACGCTAGCTTTGTGTATGACTGTGCAAGCGTTTCAGCCAAGCGTACCCTGGACACCATACATCACTCAGGTCTTCGTATTGTGACTGGAGCATTCCGCACCTCGCCAACAGCAAGTCTCCTCGTCGAGACAAATGAACCATCGCTCGCCATGCGTCGTCAGATGCTAGGCACGCGGTATGCTATTAACACGCGCCCTGGAGGGCCTCTGAGAATTACGCGCACTGGAGGGGGGCGGATTCCGCCCCCCCTAAGATCTCGGCTCCTAGTAGAGCTGGAGGAACGAAATTCGCAGGGTAGATGGGCACGGTAGTGAACTCTATTGTGTGCAATTTTCGTGACCTTAGGTCAATATCTTCAAGGTCAAATGAGGTCAGATTGGCAAAATTTTCCGGTTTTGCGTGGCTTGGCTTGTCATCGTTATGGATCGCTGTGATTGTGTTTAAATGATCAAAAATAGGCATCAATGATGTTTTGGACATTGCTAATGATGCAATGCAGATGCTAGACCCAACATTTGACCTCAGGTCACCTATATAGCACCACTTTATCAGGTCAGTTACCTGTTCCAGTTACCGGAACCGGCTGCCCGCCCGACTGCTCCGTCGGGCAGCTCGGAGCAATCGGCTTCGTGAAGAAGGGAGTAAAGTACATGAATAAAGTATGGAAACGCAATGAGAAACAGTACAAATGACAACCAGTAGTGCATTTATGGCAACATTCCAGTTGATCAAGTTTGGTTCCATTAACCTGTCATGAACTTGACCTGACTTGACCTTGGTGACGTAACATGACCTTGAAACTATACAGCATATCAATATGCATCAAACAAGTCGCTAGTGTTGCCTAGAACACTTCCCTTTTGTCAGTATACTGGAAGCGCATCAGCGCCGATTTTTGTGGTCTGGCTCTATAACATTTTTTGAATTTAGCGGCCCCTAACTTGAAAAATTTTCGACCGATTTCCATTTTTCTTGCTTTAAACGACGCGCCGTTCATTTCTAAGCAGGTACACCGAAAATCGCGTATATCGACCGGTAAAATCTACAGTTATTTGCGAAAAACCGGAGGGGTGGGCGGATTTCGCCCCCCTCCAGTGCGCGTGTTAAGCTGGCACAATTTCCAGACCATCCCACATATCAAGCGGTCTTTTCACCCCACACCTTACGTTTGTTTCAACACAGACGGTCTCCGCACTTGAATCCGTTCTGTGTAAAAATTCGAGAAATGCTGCGAGATAGTGGGATCACGCTACGTGGTGTTCTCAGAACAACACCCATCAGAACTCCCCCATGGGAATTGACCTCACCAAATGTTGATCTTTCTATAACTGAGACCCGCAAGCTAAGTACTATATGCTCAGAATTGCAAGCACGAGCTCTACAGACCATCCAATCGTACGAGGGGTATACAGCCACGTATACCGATGGATCTAAAACCGATACAGGCGTCGGTAGCGCGTTTGTATGTGATAACACTACTCGGGGTTTTACGCTACCACCGCATGCATCTGTTTTTACAGCAGAACTGGTGGCCATTGCCAAGGCTCTCTCTTTTATCCAGGTAGGGAACGAGGATCTACACCTGATCTTGTCTGATTCGCTCAGCAGCCTTTTGGCCCTGCAGCGATTTTACCACCCTAACCCCCTCATACAAGACATATTGTTGCTCATCTCTTCCTTAGCTCAGGAGGGGAAACGTGTGGTATTGTGCTGGATCCCAAGCCACGTGGGAATTGTTGGAAACGAGCTCGCCGATGCAGCAGCCAAACGCTCGGCGAATGCACGATACGCGCGTCGGTTGCCACTCCCTGCAAGGGACTTTTACCCCAGTATATCTGCTTACCTGCACAACAAGTGGCAGTCTTCCTGGGATGCTGTCCTGGCCAACAAACTGAAAGTATTAAAGCCTCGCCTGGGTGCGTGGCAGTCTTCTTCTCGGCGATCGAGACGTGAGGAGGTGATTCTGTGCCGCCTTCGTCTGGGACACACATATTTTTCACACCGCTACCTTCTATGCTCGGAACAACGACCAGCCTGTCCACGTTGCGGCGACAACCTGTCTGTGGCCCATATTCCTAGCACATGTCGTCACCTTGAAACGGAACGTCGCCGCTTCTTTGGAACCCCATCGCCCACCCTGATGGAACTGTTGGGCAACGGTTCACGGTATGTCGCTGAACTCTTCCCATTCCTTTCTGCGGCTGGATTTGACGTAGTGTACTCACCCCAACAAAGGTAGCACGACATCGCAAAATATCGTCACCATGAAATACCCTAGCATGTTGCGACCCCCAGTCCTCTCATTTACTCGACGCCGATACGTTCACACCTGGCTTGACTGACGATGTTATGGGCGCTGTATAACCTAGGCAGTTGATGCGCCCCTAAACCCCAATAACAACAACAACAACGAAGTCACCTCCTGCTACCTGTTTATTGTTAGTCTCGAACGTGCAACCGTGTGGCTGCTGCGATTCGCCGACGTTTAAATTGATTGGAAAATTCCGCTGAATGATGCTAGTTTATGTCACAAGGCGCTCATTTCAAAGTCACGCATTCTGAATCTGACGACGCAAAAAGAAAGCCATCAATGCACGATCACTTTGTCATGGAACCTCCATGTCCAACTGGATTATACTCACCATGCTTGAGTAAACGGTATTTTTGGCGGAAGCGTGAAGGAGGTAATTCGTTTGTCTTTGGGAGAGTAAGGCCGAATTTTCCTTTGATAAAGTTTGGCACATCCATGCCCAAAGGTACACATTTTTGTCGAGTGTTTTTGTTTGGCTGTGTCTGGTACTGTGTTAAGACGGTGTTAAGACGGTGCCAAATCACATCTGCGTGCCGATCACGAGTGGGCTTTGAAACAAATGGTGCGTATTGTTTCCACAATTGCATTCATCTGCGGTCTTCCTGCGGCTGACAAAAAAAAGAGAATCGTTGCCTCATGTTGGCACGGATGCAGTTGTTGAACGAGAAACATTTTAGCAGATAGGCTACCTCGCCCACATGATCAATGCAGTCGATGCGCCCTAAAGCCCAAATAACTAGTCTACCTCGCTAAATTACGGAAGGCCTCGACGACTACGAATGAACGCGTGCTCAGCACATGTCAGGATTCATTCATATTGCTTTCACTGGCCTTTGAATCCCCGCATTAACCCCCGACCACGCAGAGCAGTGTGTGCAACATCCCTGACGTTTTCTTTTTCCCGACTACGGAAAAATAGCTGGCGTCAGCGCACTACCGCTTGGCACAGCTGATGGAGCATGCATGCCTTGTGGTATGCAAGCTTCAGGTGCTATGCTTCAGGTCATTGAGCTATGCTGTCGCAAGAGAGAACACTTTCACTGGCGGATCCAGGGAGGGGCCATTCCGGCCATGCCCCCCCCCCCCGAAGCGGTTAAAAGGGGGGGGGGCATAGTGTCTTTTGCCCCCCCTCGAAACCAACAGAAGTAAACTAAATTAAAATGCAGTAACCTTTGGCGAGGTTAAAAAATAGCGTCTGAATGAAAGAATCTCCAATTTTAAAGGTTTTTTATAATTATTTGGAGGCCAATATGGTAGCATAGTAGATTCTGACACACATCGAGGGTTCCATGCTGCTCAAGTTCTGCTTACAGCAAGAGTTGACAAAATCGGATCCACCAGTATGTACACGTGCACGAACGTTGACGTCGTACAAGACGTTGAACGTGAACGTGAACGTTTTGGTAAACAAGAACAAAAATCCGGTAACTTAGAAACGGTGCAGGTAATCTATGGCCCCTACACAGGAAATTATGTTGTCATTAATTATTATTTAAACAAATGGTCCCTTTTGCCAAATAGTGGTCCAAATCCGGTGCTTTTAACCATAAATAGTGGGAGAATGGGCACCCTCCAAATCCGTTTGACCCCTCCCCTGATCCAATTCCTAGGTACGCCACTGGGGGGGGGGGGATAACGCCAAAAACCGAAAGTTGCCCCCCCCAACCGGTGGGCTAGATCCGCCAGTGAACACCTCAGACCGCTTTTCGCCAGGCTGCAAATTACCAATACGTAATACCACTCATTGCCCTCAAATGGCCAATGTCGGATGTGGTAGGATGATATGTGCAACTGGGCTAAGGTGTTTGCATAGGTCGTTGGCCTGCCAAAGGGCATTCGAGGTCATTGGCCGAACTCTACTTTAGATGACGTTTTGGCTTCGGTGTCACTGGAGTTGATTTGACTTAGGGAGTCAACCAGTGACTGAAGATATATTAAGTACACAACATATACAAGATGTATTACACATACAAAATATTAAAAAAAATATACAAAATTCAGTTTCATTCTCGAGATTTCGTCACGTGCAACATGCTGGTTTTATTCATGTCCCTGGTACTTCTCATTTGGAAACGCTATGGGGGATGGGGGGATTGCAGTCCCTTCCCCCTGCCCTGCACTGGGTAAGGTGAAAAATGCCGGACACTTGCGAGGGTTAAAGAACTCACGAGCACAACTATGCTTACAATATCCACCAGAAATAAAAATAATAATCCATCTTTCGTATCACGGCAGCATGAGTTTGAGATTGTTTATTGATAGTTCCTCTTTCTAAGCGGTCTATATTTGGTGTGTTGTAGATGGGTCGGCAGCAATCAACATTGTTTTCTTGGAAGCTTGTTTTTTTTTAGTTTGTGGTTTGATGTTTCTACGCCACGTATGTGGTTCATAGACAGAGCATCTGAAGTGCATGTATGGATGGAAAGGCCCCCACCGTCTAACAAGTTTTCAATAGGTGTCCTGTCCTACATTTTTGTCACGCGGAACACCATATTTTGTGGAAAATTGTTCTCTTCTTCTTCCTCTTTAAAAGAGCTGCGTGAAGCTCAATACTGGGCAGTGTTCTCATGCAAGGTTATGAAATCCTTAAGGCATGGGTGTTTCCATTGCGCTCTTTTCATTCTATAAAAGTACATATGGAATGCATGTGGAAGAAAACCGGAGCCGATACTGATGAACTTTCTCTCTTTCATATTACTCCTACATGACAATTTTAATTCACGTGCCCCAGATTCCGGTAACACGGACCATATTGGCACCTATTTGAAAAGCGCTGAAAATATACTCTACGAATGTCATGGTCAGGAATTCATGCTCTTTCAAATACAAAAGTTCAAATTAAACTCCACCCTTGCCATCTGCTGAAGGCGAAGCAATGGTCGAGCGGTGAGGGTCGGCGGACTGTTCCACACAGTGTGTGAATTGACCTGAGGTCGTGATGCATGGGCCGACATCGCTCCGAGCGCCGTAAAGCTTCGCATGACCCCACCGTGATCCAGTCGGGTTGTAACCCGGCCCTTTGAAGGCCTCCGCCGCCCGGTTGCTGGGTTCTTCGCAAGCGATGTCGCACGGCCGCGATGCCCTGTGATGTTGCCGCCTCGGCGACAGACCATGGCAGAGGTCGCGACCTTTTGGCCGGGTCGTGGGGTCAGTGTTGCCGACGTGGTGAATGTCATTCGCAGGACGTGTGCCGGCGACCCTCCTGATGATCAAACGGTACGTCATTAGCGGCTCAGTTTTCAGGCTGTGCATTAAATGCCAGTGGAAGTCGGTGGGGAGGCGGTCGCGAATAGCGGATTTTCCATGCAAAATGTATGGAAAATAATGTTTGCCAATGCTTCAGCACTTGGAGTTTGTGATGCCCTCGTGCTGCCACGCCAGCCAGACTCCTGTCTGAGAATGTCTGCATGTAGATGCATGTTGCCTGCAGTCTGCATGCAACTGCATTATTTAATAGAAAATAAGACGCAGTACAGACTGGAGAGAAAAAAAACTGGAGCAGATATCACATATTAGGGTATGGATGTGACAGTGTGACCTGAAGCGAAATCGGAGGTAGAAAGGGTTCACGTTATCCAGTGGAGCACGAGCTGGTTATGAGAACGGGTCCCATAGTGGAATACGGCAATATTACGTTGGTGTGCTATTTAGCTTCAGGCTAAACATCAAATGCAGTACATGGTAGATATATAGAAATTGATAATGAAATATGTGCACGACAAAAACAACCGTTGACCAGGCCTGCAGTATCTCAGGTCACTTAGATGGTAAATAGAATCATTCATTTTTAAAATCTTGACCACTATCATATGATGCTAAAGGAAATATTTTAAAAATTTCAGTTCAGCAAATATGGCTGTGGGCAAAAATAATCCCCAGGTGTGGTGTGAGAAAGAAATTGGTGGCACTTTGCTTCACGAATATTAACTTTTAAAATATTCACAGACGCATGGTCCAATAATTCCTGATCGTGCTCATGAAAAAAAGGTCGTGTAAACAAAATGCATAGGAGACAGCGCAACGAATGCTGTAAAATGTCATGACAACCAGAAAGCTGATGGCTGCGAATGAATTGGAAGGCACCGCTGTATTGAACATGACGAAAACTTAGTTATAATTATTTCCACGTGTCGTGCACCATCTCAACCTCTTGAAACTGGAAATCAAGACAATTCAGAATGGTAATACCGGGAACTAAAATATATAAAACATAGGAATGAAGCCATTATGCCAATTATGATTATATAATTTATGTAATTATATATATATACATATATATATATAATATTATATTGTATAATTATATTATGAATGTCATTATGAAGACAATTGATCAATGAGTTGAATCACGTATAAAAATACGGTGAGCATAAAACATCGCTGTGGTGACTTCGGACATGTTACCCCAGGTCAGAAAAAGCTACGGCTAAGTTGTTTTTGTAAATAAATGTAATTAAACCGTATGAGCTATTCGCCAAAGCCACAGACCATGATTTCATGAAGCATGCATACTTGGTAAAGCCAGCTTACAAATCGCTTCAAGTTTCCTCTCTGATGTGCAAGAACAATATTAATGTACTGTGGAGCTGGAACGTATTGGTAATGCATTAGGCGATTTTTTCTCCGAAGTTGCGCACTGCGGTGGGAGGGATGGTTTTGGAACAACAAAGGATAGCGATACCTGTGGAGTGGTACCGCCAGAAAGAAACAACTGCCTACAAAATCGCGTAAGTTCGTATGCACTCGCGAGCAACAGAAGCAGAGATGTGACTGGATTAGGTAATTAGAAGCATTATCGACGACAATTTACGTGTTTCAATCGGTACATGCCATCAAAGGGAGCCAGTGAGCATTTGGTACGCCACACGGGCACATACCATGCCAGTTCAGCTCAGTGGCTTCGCCACCATTGGGATTCACGGGAATGTGTGAATGAGGCACCCATTTACCTCTGCCACAGGGAAGGGTGGCCACCAACGCCACCCTTGGCGATATTGTCGCGGATCACCGAAAACGGACGCGTACCAGCCGACAGCCGTTTGTCATGCTTAATAATATACTCTACGTGATCTTTTTAGTGATGCAAATTGGGCGCTGTATAACCAATGCACTTGATGCGCCCCGAACCTAATAACTAACTAATTATCGATGTGAATAACGGGGCGACATCAGAGCAGTCAGCCATGATCTCATTTCTGGAGGAAGTCTTGATGATTTATTTGTCGTAGAAGTATCTTTCTTCAAATTTAAGTTTAGCTAGTGTTCTCGGTAACTCATTTCAGGGAATGTGAGGTCATTCACCCCGATTAACCTCTGATAATCTTGTTCAACGCAAAACCAATCCCAGGACATTTTACGGCTTGAATTCGAATTCAGGTACCGTGTGCATACACGAGCCCCGAACGAGTGATGCAGGCCCTTGTTAGTACACTACAATTCGATTACATTTGTAGCTCCTTGAGCTGGGAATACCATATCCTTACGATACCAATCCTTCAGCTGGTAATACCATACGACGAAAAGCCTGTGCATCGGTCCCACGCCAATCTCCCGCACAATGGTACCTATTTTAGTATGGTACCTTTGTTCGCAGCATTTGCCCAGTGACTACTTGCTGCGTCACAATTACTTCTGCGCTGCGCCATTTGTAGGCAACATGGATCAGATCCGAGACAACGACAACCAGTTATAAGCAGGTTCGTTCCGCCGGGCAGTGATAGTCTAGGGTTTGCCTCGCTTGTACGATAACTGGTTTTCAATTCCAACATCTCTCATCCGACAAGTTCTGAAATCCAACAGCCGTTACTTGCCCTTGTATTGATGGGGCGGACGATTAGCAAAACGGCAAGAGCTTGGCGTGCAACAGGTTCAACATGTGCGGGCAGACACCGACACGTGTCTTTTTAAACAGATCGTATCCTGATAGTTCCGTTAACGTCTCACGATTCAAACGTTCTCTCCGTACTTCCACCGTCCACCGTCCACCGTCCACCGTCCAATCAGGCGGTCCGCTCATCTCTGCTGCTCAGCCGCGTCTGCCCAGCCTCGCCACTCAGTCCCCTTTGGGGCGAACCTCGCACACGCGAAGGTATCAGTCGTTCATGGGGCGGGGCCCACCGGGGCCACACCCCGGCCTGTCATTGACCGGCATCACCTGTTGCACCACACCGCTCGGCCACACTGACATGGGTGTCACAATGGTGACACGGCGCAATGACACAGCACCCGCCGACCAGCAGTCGCCACTTGTGAGAACGGGAACTGACTTGGCACAACACCCCGGCCACAGCCGCAGCTCGAAGCGTCAAATTCCGATATCAACGACGGCAGGTGCCGGCCGGATGTTTAGGATCCGCCCGGAGCGTTCATGACTGGACTTGACGAGTCTGGACATATAGAGACAAACGCATTTCGAAAGAGGTGGTCCGATGTTGACCTCATCACATATTGGAGATGTCACGACAACATTGGTGGCGAGGGATAGAGCAATGGCATGAAGTTTTTTTTAAGCTGATGAAATAGCTACGCAATGTTTTCCCAATGGAATGGGAAGTGGCAGATGCGATTGCGCTGTTGAGATGTGGTGCCAAACACTGTAAAAGCACTGTAAAAAAGGCAACGTGTCGCGCCTTGTTTCTGAATACTGCTGAATAATGAATATTTGTTTTATATTCGTCATCTGGTGATCCCGGGTAAATATGTTCCCAAGGTAGACTAACCAGCAAAATAAAACAACAATTGCAATTATTATCCCACCCCGTTCCTGGTTACAACCGCTTCTCCCCGCACGCACACATGCAATATCCCTGTTGTTCTCCATGTAGCCGCTGTCGGTCTGTGACGAGATGGTCTTTTGTGGCTCATCAAATTCCCTGCGAAGACATTTAGTGTGCCTTTTCTGCTGTCTCATGGCTCGAGTTTCATCATTCTCCTCTCCTATCGTGTCCTTTCTCCGTTGTTCTCCTTGTTGTTGAGCCTCACTTTTGTTATCATCACCCGCGCCTTTGGCTCTGCCCTGCTCGTGTCTTTGGCTGCTGGCCTTGACCTGTCTTGGTGTCTTACTCCAGTTCCGGAAGAGCATTCACCTTTGGCTGATGTTGGACTTTGTACCACATCGCCCATCGCCCCTTTCCACCCCGTCCAGTTAAATCGATGTCGTTCAGACTCTTCGCATGAATACTGATATCGGGCTTCTATAATCATTTCCAGTCAATTTCTCTGAGGCTCAACGACCAATATCCGATACTTGGGTTTAGGATTCTGCCTGCAGCAGCGTTAAAATAATGGTTTTTCGTTAGGTGTGAGATGTCGAAACGAGCAGAGCATGATGTAGAAATTCACCATGGAATTAGTGTCATTTAAAATGTTTTTGATGTCTTTCAGACTCAAATTTGAGCCAATGGTGTACTTACCAGTGTACCTTTATCATTTGTTATGAGATTCATAATTTAGGAAAAGCTATATTCGGGATAGAGGTCAAAATACCTATGCCATAACTGGCATTGTATGCCATTTCACATTATAGGTAATCCCTGTACCTGAAATTGCGTTGCGAAATGTTCTTGTATCAAAATCCCTTATTGAGAGCATAAGCATGATACTTATGAACGAGATACTGTTAGAAAGGAGACACGAAGACTTCATAAGCACACATCATGAGGAAGGATCTCGATATTTCTTGCAGAAGGATGTCGATTGAGTGTTCAAAAAGTGGTATATTCCACCCTATTTCACGAATAATTTATCACTGGCCTGCAGTCACCATGCCACGTCTGGTTTTTTTTTCTCTGGTCGTCCTCTACTCTCGTATTCTCCCTCGTATATTTCTCTGGTGTTCTATTCTCCCTTCCCGCTATCCCCTGCACAAGAAGGACGACAGTCCAGCAGATGGAGGCCCGTGGGCCATGACCCAGTGACCTTTATCGAATCGATCAATCACGAGCTGCGGCCGCTGCCGGTGGTTCTCGATTTGGCCGTTGATGGCTGGTGGCGCCACCGGCGCGGCCGCGGCCGCAATGTCGGTGGCCGGGTATGGGCGCTCGCCGGCCGGTTTCGTATCGACCTCACGACGCCGTGGGAGATGACCATTGGTGTATGGAGAGACGAAGCCACGTGGGTCACGAGCGCACCTGAGCATGTCGGTCAGTGTTCTCGAGGGGATTGTCGCGGCTGATGCGTACTCTACATCCTGCCTGAGGGGCAACACTCCGGCTCTTGATTCTTAAAGGAAGATCCGAGTTGTATAATGTGGAGGCTGGAGGAGTGGTGCTCGTGTTAAGGCTTTAGTCCAGTGCTTATGCAGGCATTAGCCTTTAGTGTTAACCTTCAGTGTTCATGCAGCCGCCCGCCTTTAAGTACGTGTGTGTAGCTGAAGCAATTCCGGATGTGATGCATTTGCCAAATCGCATTACTGAAAGCAGAAATAACAAGCTCCATGCCACCCTGATACTGGACCCCGGGATACAAGCCAAGCACTTTGGCTGTTTGCCTCCCGGGGTGGATGGTAAGTGCCGACTGCGGTGCTAGGTGTATCAGCATGGACGGCGCCGGGGGCGGGGGGGCATGTCTCCCAAACGTCGTGAAGTTTAGCTTTGCGCCAATGGACGTTGCATGGAAAGAATGAACCCATGCTGCTGCCCCCCCTCATCGGAAGTCCGTGGCTTCGCTGATGAGTGTCACTGTGGCAATCCGGCCGCACACGGAAGTACCGCCGCAAACTCCTTTCTTTCAATAGTGAGAGAACTTCATGAGAAATATGGTAATGAAAGTTCATAGAGCTCAGCATGCACAGAACAGATATGTCCCTGAATGTGAAAATTGCATCTGATTATGCTGTGTTGCGACTTGAAGCGCTGTTAAAAGTCGGCCGCGTGTAAAATTGCCGCCGCGAGTTTCTTTCTTTCAACAAAGAATATGCACTTCATGCAGAATATTGAGACAATAGTCCGTAAAACGAACAATAAAAAATGCATATCACTCTGCGTGAAGGAATTCTAACGCGAAATGCCGTAAACCACTTCGATGCACTTTTGTACCATGTACGCCGGAGTAGACTTGCTCAGGATTTGCCGTCGCTAGCAGTGGCGCAGCCAGGATTTTCCAAAAGGGGCCCAATTTAAAAAAATATTGGCAAACAGAAAAAGCTTCTTGCGCGCAAAGCGCGCCAAAAATTATGGTTTTGCGTGGTGAAAATATTTTGTTTTTAAATTGTTTCGTTGTATTTTTGGGTGCTAGGGTGCCCCCCTCCCCTCTTGGTTGCGCCTATGGTTGCTGGTAATCACATCAACTTTGATACTGAAGTTCCAACAGGTAGCCCTGTTTGTAAGCCAAATTATCATAGTTGTCTGCTCTGCGGACATTTTGTGGCATTGTTCGCAGGCACGACATCCTTGTTCTGGAAATCGGTCGACGCTCCTCTCGACACGAACACGTATACTGTGACTCCGTGCCTGTGCGCTAGCCTCTGTTCTGGCCGCTACGCCATTTGTGACGTCACGTGAAAACGTTTGTCGATTCGTGAAGCGTGATGCGGTCCACGGCGGACACCGTGCGGCGTAACTGTGTGACCTCTTAGTTGGTCATTGGGCTGCAGTGTCTTCAACGAGCCGAGCATCAGTGTGCGCATGGATACTGGATGATGTACACAGCCTCACAGTGTGATGTTGTGGGGCGAAAGAGATGAGAAAGGAGCGGTTGGTCTGTAATAGCGGTTGCGTTCAGCTGGATGAAAAAGTGTATTGCGAAGGGATAGTAAGGATGAATTATTATGTGGCAGCTGCCCCTATAGTATCGGTTGCGTTCAGTTGGATAAAGACGTGTACTGGGGGAGGGGGGTGGGGGTAGTAAAGATAGGTCATTGTATAGCGGGTACCAATTACTATCGTTTGCGTTGGACTGTCCTGCGCCTGCTCAGGCCTGGCTTGGACCGCATTGTTTTCTGATGCCGACGGTCGTGCCCAAAGAAGCCACCAGTCACCCTGCTAGAATATGATAATTCGGGACCAATTCCATTGCCTAACCGCATAATTGCCATCAGCAGCATGGCAACCTAACCTTTTAGTGATGGTGAGTGCGGCTGCGTGATGTACTTGGAAGATACGTGCTTACCTACCTGATATACAAATGGAAATTAAGACGTCAAGCACAAAGTAGCATGTTTCGCGCATTCCTCATGCTGCAGAAGTCCCATATGCTGGGTGGGTGTGACCTGTTGCTCAGTCCAGATCCGCCGTCAATGGACGAGAGCTTGGTGTGACACTTGGCGTCGGGCCGAGCGTTGTCAATGACAACAGGCGTGAATTAGATGGTCTCCGTGAACGGGGATCACTTTCAATTTGGCGCCAGCGTTTCACCCTTCGGACTCAGTTATAAACCGGCAGCAGATGGAGGGTAGAATGGATTTTTTTTCACATCCATTATATCGTGCTGTATATTAAATGACACATTTACATATTTAGCGTTAGCGTTAGCGGTAAGGTGGTGAAGAAGTGCCTTATTTTTTAGCACTATGATCAGAATTAAAATGAATATGAAATACCAGTTCTACATTTATTCAGCCAGTATTTTATATTGTTGGAGTCATTTTTACATTGGTTTCCGCCATGCCGATTTCGTTCATTGTCGTCAGTGTCCTACGAGCAAGTGTCATACTAGCAAGTCATGGACAAACACCACAACGCCAATTGATACGGCCACGTCAACACTAAAAAACATGCCTGTCGATGGCTGATAAGCTCAGCTGACCTTCATTGTGAGGTCCGCACCTCCGCACGCTTTGTGCTATTCTGGATGTGGATCATTCCGCATGGGCGCTGGATTACGCTGGCCCGCTTGATTCCCGCTGGGAACCAATAAATTATTATGTCGCCAGCAGCGGTCGTGTGTCGCGATGGGCTTCGCTGGCGCCGCCCCACGACCTGACCAACGTTCAGTGTCGGCCGTGCCGCCCCACGACCTGGTCAGTGGTCAGTGTCGGCCGCGCCGCCCCACGACCTGACCAACGTTCGGTGTCGGCCGCGCCACCCCACGACCTGACCAACGTTCAGTGTCGGCCGCGCCACCCCACGACCTGATCAGTGGTCAGTGTCGGCCGCGCCGCCCCACGACCTGACCAACGTTCGGTGTCGGCCGCGCCGCCCCACGACCTGACCAACGTTCGGTGTCGGCCGCGCCGCCCCACGACCTGATCAGTGGTCGGTGTCGGCCGCGCCGCCCCACGACCTGATCAGTGGTCGGTGTCGGCCGCGCCGCCCCACGACCTGATCAGTGGTCGGTGTCGGCCGCGCCGCCCCACGACCTGACCAACGTTCGGTGTAGGCCGCGCCGCCCCACGACCTGATCAGTGGTCGGTGTCGGCCGCGCCGGGCCCATCACGAGCACTGACTGCCGTGGGCGCATTGGCGGATGCAGGGGGCGGACATGCCACTCCCCAGAATTTCAGGTTTTCAACACAAGTTGAAGGTGTCGTCATAGTTTTCGAAAGCTGATCCTTTTGTTTAATATCAAGTGTTGTTTTTGAACATTCATGAATTCATGGGTATTTAAATCTGGAGCAGGTGTTCTTGCGGGTATTTGTGTGAAATGTGTCGCCCGCCCCGACCGAGCTGAAACCTAGCGTCTGTCTCCTACATGGGCGCGAATGATCAATCCTGGTCGAAGCGCCCTAAACCCAAATAACTAACAAACTAACCGTCTCCTGCACGGTGCATGGCTGTCTCGTGTTACATGCATGACAGTGGTGCTGGACAAGTGCCGCAGTAACTGCTGGCGCGTTCATGCATTATTACCATTGTGCCAGTGAAATGGACCAATGTTAAATGAGGGCATGAGGTCGGTGATGTAGTATTGGGAGCGATGTTTAGTCGACAGTTGACAGTGATTGGGGTGACAATGTAGGGACGTAGCAGTTCCGGTCACGTCGCAAATTGCCAAACATTGAGCTGCAGCATGGGTAATGTGGCTAACATGACGGATATCAACTCAGATAGGATCCATCAAGTCAAGTCGGATGTAAAATCATGGTCGGCGGAATATTTGTCGTATATATATATATATATATATATATATATATATATATATATATATATATGCGACGGGATATATACCGGCAGGAACAGGTTGTGTGTTGAGGTCATACGTCGGTTTGCGCTGTTTCGTTCCTAGACATGTGTTTCGTTCGGTGTTCTGTGCTTGTCTACCCTGGATTGTCTATGCTCTGGACGTCTGCTATCCGGAGGACTGTGCAGCTACTATTGACAAATGTCGTTACTGCACTGATTAAAAGTGCAACGACAAACCATGTGGCTATTGCTGAGGTATGTCTGTGCTGCTGATTAAAAGTGCAGACTGCCGATTATAACGGCGGGACAGGGCGGTAGCATTCCATTCCGCTCGCTCGTGCTACTCGCCCGGACGAGACCTTCGGTGCAGGGTTGGCAGCAGCGGCTCAAGTTATGTTCCGCTATCGGCTTTAGCCGGTTGATACCTGTTGGCCGGAAATAATTGTGACAGGGAGTGGTAGAAGCTCAATTTGAGTACGTGAGCTCATAATGAACTTAATATTGCTAACATCTAACATGGTGAGTGGATATTGCCTTTCCCAATAATACCATTTTTAGGAAGATCTGTGCTACACTGGTAGCAAGTGCAAATCAATGACTTCAGGCAGCACGACATTGACATGTTTGACAGGTCGCCGCGTCTCCGGCAGGTACTCGTGGGGCAGCGCGTGACACGTCGCCCCGTCTCCGGCAGGTGCTCGTGGGGCAGCGCGTGACACGTCGCCCCGTCTCCGGCAGGTGCTCGTGGGGCAGCGCGTGACACGTCGCCCCGTCTCCGGCAGGTGCTCGTGGGGCAGCGCGCGCGACCTGTCCAACTGCCGCCAGCCGAGCGAGCCGGCGCTGAGCAGAGCGCACACGTCCGTACACGGCGAGGTGACCGGTTGGCAGCCGGAGGCGGTGCCGCCGCCGCCGCCGCTGCTGGCCACCGTGTCGGAGCCGGCGGCGGGCCGGCCGGTCGACGGCAGGCGGCCGGCCGGCAACGGTCCTGGCGTACCGGACCGGGCCGAAGACGCGCACAGCGGCCGCGACGAGCCGCCGCCGCTGGCGCGACAGGACACGGCGCCCGTCGCCGACGACGACGCGCTCCTGCCGGCCGGCCGCGGCTCGCGCACGCCCACTGACTCGTCGCCTCGCTCCGTGCTGTCGGCGTCGCCGTCGCCGCCGCGGCCGGTGCCCGGCCTGGCCGTCACCGCGCCGCACGCCTCCCTCTCGGCCTCTGACGGCCGGCCGCCGCAACCCGCGCTCTCCGAGTCCGCGTCAGCACTGCCGGACGACCCGACCCTTGACTCCGATCGTGACGTGACTCGTGACCTGGCCTGTGACCTGACCCGTGACGTCAACGGTGACCTTGCCTGTGACGTCAACGTTTGCCTTACCCGTGACTTGGACATTGGCCTTACCCGTGACGTGAACGGTGACCTTACCCGTGACATGACCGGTGATCTCACCCGTGATCTGACTGTGAACCTCTCCCGTGGCCTCATCCGTGACCTAAATTGTGACCTTTCTCGTGACCTGACCGGTGATGTGACCCGTAAACTTGCCCGTGACCTAACCTGTGATGCAACTCGTGACCTTTCCCGTGACCTGACGGGTGATGTGACCCGTGACCTGGCCGGTGATGTGACCCGTGGCCTTGTCCGTGACCTGACCGGTGAGTTGACCCGTGACCTGACCGGTGACGTGACCCGTGACCTGGCCGGCGGCCCGGACTCGGCCAGCGCGACCTCGGAGGGCGTCACTCGGCCGAGCGGCGAGATGGCCGACAGCGAGGGCGACAGCCTGGAGAGCCCCATGGAGTTCTGCCACGACGACGAATTGTGAGTACTCTGGACGTCAGTCGTGGAGGGAGGTGATGGTAAGGGCCGCTGGGGTGACCCATGATGTCTAATAACCGCCAGTTGGGCGACAGTTCAGTCGGCTAAGTACTGGCAGGCGCAGATCTCTCCTGTCGTGGCAGGAGGGCGCGCGGGATGTCTTCATTTGCCCCTGCTCGAAGAAGTCAGCTGAGAACCGGACTGGTAGAATCAGATCAGCGACATCACGGTGGCCGTGTGGGATAACCATTGAAAGTTCAACTTTCGGTTGAAATTCTGCCGCTTGCGAAGCGAGGCCGACGTGTTAAAACTGCGGCAACAAACATTTGTTCACTTCACTTCACTTCTAAAACGTCAGCAAATGGATTCATGCCGGCGGTACGTGCGTGTACGTACCAACACACTATCTCCGTTCGCCGTGATAATCCAGCAGCGCGACGCGTTCTCTTGTCACCTCCCTGTTCTCTCTTTTTGTTGTCCTGCCGCCGTTTTTTCCGAAACAGCGAGGACATTGTGCTGAGCGACACATAGCCACGACGAAACCTTACATAGACAACCAGCCAACCAGCCAACCCACGAGCTCACGGCGCGCTAACGCACTGCCCAGCTCGTGATGTGACGACACCACTCCGTCTTGTGGCGGTACACTGTCCATCCCGTGATGTGACGTCACCACTCCGTCTGGTGACGGTACACTGTCCAGCCTGTGACGTGACGTCACCACTCCGTCTTGTGACGGTACACTGTCCAGCCCATGGCGTGACGTCACCACTCCGTCTGGTGACGGTACACTGTCCATCCCGTGACGTGACGTCACCACTCCGTCTGGTGACGGTACACTGTCCAGCCCGTGATGTGACGTCACCACTCCGTCTGGTGGCGGTACACTGTCCAGCCCGTGATGTGACGACACCACTCCGTCTGGTGGAGTTACACTGGGGACGGGCGGCGTTTGCGTGACTGTCCAGCCCGTGATGTGACGTCACCACTCCGTCTGGTGGCGGTACACTGTCCAGCCCGTGACGTGACGTCACCACTCCGTCTGGTGGCGGTACACTGTCCAGCCCGTGATGTGACGTCACCACTCCGTCTGGTGGCGGTACACTGGGGACGGGCGGCGTTGGCGTGACTGTCCAGCCCGTGATGTGACGTCACCACTCCGTCTGGTGGCGGTACACTGTCCAGCCCGTGATGTGACGTCACCACTCCGTCTGGTGGCGGTACACTGGGGACGGGCGGCGTTGGCGTGACTGTCGGGAGACGTCAGGCGGACGAGGTACACCCACGCCCGTTCCGACGACGCACGTGCTGATCTGGTCGACAAGGTCTGCGACACTTCGAAGACGGCGCCTGGCCTCGTTAGCGCTGGCACCCCGGCCGGCTGCTGATGGCTGGTGTTCGCTGGGACCGCCGTGGGGCGCTCATCCGGAAGTCGCCTTTGATGTTGTCGAGCACACCTACTTGAGTCAGCACACTTGAGTCAGCTATGGGCGCCAAATGACCGTGTAGTCGGCGCGCCCTTAAGCCCAAATAATCAATCAATTGAGTCAGCTAGCGCGCTGGGTGAACAAGAACAAGAGGTTGGTGACTGCGTGTGTTGATCGTCGGGTGGTTTCTGTGTGCGCTGCCGCCAGGCAATGCCGGTGCCGGGATGAAGCGATGTCCGCCCCGGGCGTGGTGTAGGTGTCCGCCGATAGGGTCAGGCTGTGGTCGGACTCTTCCAGCCTGATCACGTCGTCCACTGGTTACGCGTCCACTGATCACGTCGTCCACTGGTGACGGCTCGGCAGTTCTGCTGTATCGTATGGCGTGCGTGAAGGAAGAATGGCGTCTCCCAAAGGCAGTGAAAGGTTTCCATGCTGCTCGTCTGTGGATCGCAAAGGCGCTGTGCCGCTCCAAGTTGCCGAGTTCCTAGTTCCAAGTTGTCTCCAAGTTGCCGTCGTGTGCCAGCCGGATGGCTGTCGTATCTCAGCACAGAAGGGTGTCGATATGCGGGGACGCATGGCTGTCATCTCAGCACAGAAGGGTGGCGATATGCCGGACGGATGGCTGGCTGTCGTATCTCAGCACAGAAGGGTGGCGATATGCGGGGACGCATGGCTGTCATCTCAGCACAGAATGGTGGCGATATGCCGGACGGATGGCTGACTGTCCTATCTCAGCACAGAAGGGTGGCGATATGCCGGACGGATGGCTGGCTGTCGTATCTCAGCACAGAAGGGTGGCGATATGCCGGACGGATGACTGGCTGTCGTATCTCAGCACAGAATGGTGGTGATATGCCGGACGGATGGCTGGCTGTCGTATCTCAGCACAGAAGGGTGGCGATATGCCGGACGGATGGCTGGCTGTCGTATCTCAGCACAGAAGGGTGGTGATATGCCGGACGGATGGCTGGCTGTCGTATCTCAGCACAGAAGGGTGGCGATATGCCGGACGGATGGCTGGCTGTCGTATCTCAGCACAGAAGGGTGGCGATATGCCGGACGGATGACTGACTGTCGTATCTCAGCACAGAAGGGTGGTGATATGCCGGACGGATGGCTGGCTGTCGTATCTCAGCACAGAAGGGTGGCGATATGCCGGACGGATGGCTGGCTGTCGTATCTCAGCACAGAAGGGTGGTGATATGCCGGACGGATGGCTGGCTGTCGTATCTCAGCACAGAAGGGTGGCGATATGCCGGACGGATGGCTGGCTGTCGTATCTCAGCACAGAAGGGTGGTGATATGCCGGACGGATGGCTGGCTGTCGTATCTCAGCACAGAAGGGTGGTGATATGCCGGACGGATGGCTGGCTGTCGTATCTCAGCACAGAAGGGTGGCGATCTGCCGGACGGATGGCTGGCTGTCGTATCTCAGCACAGAAGGGTGGCGATATGCCGGACGGATGGCTGGCTGTCGTATCTCAGCACAGAAGGGTGGCGATATGCCGGACGGATGGCTGGCTGTCGTATCTCAGCACAGAAGGGTGGTGATATGCCGGACGGATGGCTGGCTGTCGTATCTCAGCACAGAAGGGTGGTGATATGCCGGACGGATGGCTGGCTGTCGTATCTCAGCACAGAAGGGTGGTGATATGCTGGACGGATGGCTGGCTGTCGTATCTCAGCACAGAAGGGTGGCGATATGCCGGCAATGGTTGGCTCGCCATTTCGCAGTGTAAACTATGCGTGGCTGTCTTGCGTCGTGTCCTCCGCCCCGAAGCTACCAGTGAAGTTTTATGATGTTCCCTTGGAAAAAGCCACCAATTGATATTTTCCAGGTTTCTTTTCGTAGCCGTAGCGTTCCCATTTCTCGCCGCAAGCCTTGTGGTATATTTCCGAAATCTGGGTAGTTGGGTGAGTAAACGTAGGTGGTGCTCAAACGCCGCTTGCCGATCCTACAAATTGCATCTATTCCCGAAGCGGACTGAATTATCCCCCACCAATGTATGTCTTATGTCGCTGGGTATAATTGCGTAACTCTGTCTCGTTCTTCTCAGACTGGGAAGGGGGAGAGGCCGCGGCCATGACTCATAGTTATCATAGTCTCCCGAGCCAACTGCTCAAGGAGGCCGCGGTATCCAGAATCTCGCTTGCAGTACTCATCCATGGTGCTTAAACTTTGTGGACTTGTCTGTTTTATATATATATGTGTGTGTATATATGTGTATGTATATATATATATGTGTGTGTGTGTATGTATATATATATATATATATATATATATATATATATATATATATATATATATATATATATATATATATATATATATATATATGTATATCTATATGTATATGTATGTATATCTATATATGTATATATTTAATACACATACTATACATATAGCGCCATTTATCGTTCATAATCATGTGCTGTCAACGCGACGGGTGCGCCTGTCTTTTTGTTATCAATTTCGGAATTGTTGACATCGTCTCCGAAAGCGCGCATCGAGAGTAATTCTTGACCGCAGTCTGTGTCTGGCTCTGATGACTCTAATAATATCATGTGTGGAAAATCCAATTACATGGGGGCATATAATTATAGGGGGCAATCATTTCTAAACTTGCTCACTTCATATGGATTTTGGCCTGCTATAACAAAAGCCACTCGTGCACATAGTGCTGGAATGGCTTTGCTTGACAATATATTTATAAATGATTTCTCCTATATCTGCTCTTCTGGAATATTGCTTGAAGACTTATCGGATCACCTTCCTATTTTGGTGACTTTAACTCTTGATGAAAATCAAACCTCAACAAAAGGTAATAGAATAGCATTTGATTACAATTAAGTGACTAAATTAAATGATTATTTGGTATTGGCACTGCAAAATTTTGACAACAACACTGATGCAAATGTTGCGTGTTCTCAATTGATAAATGCATATACAGAAGGTATGAAGCTTTGTACTAAAACACTTACACATAGCAGTAGGAGAACCCCCATGAAGCCATAGATAACTGCAGGAATATTATGTTCCATAAATAAAAAAATTAATTATACAAGAAGTACTTAAAAAATCAAAGCATACAAAATAAATTAGAGTATAAACAATATAGAAACATTTTAGTTCATATCTTAAGAGATGCAAAAAAACTGTACTATCAAACAGCACTCTATCACAATCAGCAGGATAAACAAAAAACTTGGAACATCCTAAATGAACTGATAAATAAGAAAAAAATTAGATCCAAACTTCCAGATACATTAGTAGATGAAGATGGCAATGAATATGAAAAGAATTATGTACCAAATGCATTTAATAATTTCTTTGTCTCTATTGGAGAAAGGCTAGAACAAAAAATAGCACCTACAGAAAAAGATCCTACTGAATACATAGCTGAACCTACCTATGCAAAGTTTTCTGATAATATATGGACCAATGAAGCTCAAGTAGAATCAATTATTAGGAACTTGAAATCTGTTGGAGGTGGCATAGATGGAATTAACACAAAAAAATTTAATGCTTACATATCAAAGTATATTGAAACAGATTACCCATCTACTTAATATCTGTCTACAAACTGGAATATTTCCTGACGATTTTAAGAAAGCAGTTGTTGTACCTATATTCAAGGCAGGAGAACGTCATAAATTCACAAATTATCGACCTATATCTTTACTCCCTATATTCTCTAAAATTTTGGAAAAAATATTACACTCCTATCTTTCATCATATTTGGAACTAAACGATGTACTAAGCCCTTTTCAATTTGGCTTCAGAAGAAATCATAGCACATACATGCCCATTATGCATTTATATAATGAAATTACGAAGTCCATTGAAAATGGAGATATTTTGTGTGGCTTATATATTGATTTTAAAAAGGCCTTTGACACAGCTAGCACAGACATACTAGTTAGGAAATTACAGTGCATTGGAGTTGAAGGTCCCCTACTTAGGATATTATAATCATATCTTAAAAATAGATATCAGCAAACTAAAGTATATGAGATGTTATCTGAACCAGAGTTAATTGCTATGGGTGTTCCTCAAGGCTCCATTCTAGGACCATTATTATTTATCATTTATATCAATGACTTGGCCAGAATTCTAAAACAAGCAAATATGTACTTCTTTGCTGATGACACAGCTATTGTCAAGGCTAGAAATATAGATGAATTACAGAATAAAATGAATGGCATTGTGCCTGAGCTAACAACATGGTTCAAAGCAAATAGGTTATCTCTAAATGTAACAAAGACAAATTATCAAATATATTCTGGAACTCCCAGCAGTGACATAGATATAGTGATCAATTTGGCAAAAGTGAACAGAAAACAACAAATCAAGTATCTTGGCATAGTGCTTGATGAAAAATTGACTTGGCATGGGCACATTGATTATGTCACAACCATCATTAGTAGAAACTTGGGTATTATGGGGAGGACAAAATATTTCATTACAAGTCGAGAACTGAAGTACTTATATAACTCTTTAATCCTTCCCTATATAAATTATTGTGCGTTGATTTGGGGTAATAATTATCCCACAAGATTAGACCAAGTTATAAAATCCCAGAAACGTGCATTACGGATTATTGATTATAAACATTATACATATCCTACAAATGAGTTATTTATCAAGTACAACATATTGAAGTTCACTGATATGGTGCAGGAACAAAACATATTAATACTACACAAATTTGTACATGATACATTGCCATGTGCTATGGCAGACTTCTTTCAATATGCAACACCTACTAATACAAGAATCATTCAACATTTCTCTATACCATTTACTTATCGACAACATAGGCTGTTTGCTATTACATACTCTGCACCAAAATCCTGGAATAGTGTAATTTGCCAAATATTTCCCAGAATAGAACAGGTGCCAAGGAAAAAAAAATGTGCTAAGAAATGCCTTATAATTATACATATCAAACAAGAACATATCAAACAAGAACTGGAGTTATATGGAATTATATACACTTTATGGAATTATACATATCAAACAAGAACTGAAGACTGAATCTAGTTCATGTAACTCATATAGATATCTTTTAAAAATTATACCTTGCCATAGAGAACGTCACTGTTAATATAAGGCAACACAGAAAAGTATGATGTGCGTGAATGAATGGGTTTTTTGTTTTTGTTTCGTTTTGTTTTTTGTTTCTTTTTTGTGATGGAGGATTCTGTTAGGTTCGTATTCACCCATGCATATTCTGCATGAGTTATCTTCGTCTGAATGCTTTCATCTTTTCTGTACTCCCCCTAACATTTCAACTTGTCACCCTGGGAATTCCGTGGGCGCTACTAGCTTGCTACCTGCCCATGGTTTTCCCGGGGTCTCATTTCCTTTCTACTAATTGGTGGTAGTCTATCTGCAAAAAGAAAAAGAAAATACAGAAGGGATGGTAATAGTATTGGTATAATCACATTCTGTTGTATCTCTTGCTTGCATCCCGAGGCACCCATGGGTTGGCTGTCCTGATCTATGGGCAGCTCACCTAGGGAAGCTCCACACTGAAAGACCCAATGAAGGTGCATACAGCCAAATTAGGATAGGCTGCTGCTGCATCTGATATGGGGACAATAAAAAAAAAAAATAATAATAATAATATTCACAAAAGCAATAAGAATGTTCACGGCACACTCGGTGTATTATTGTCTCACAAGCTTTCGCTGGAAAGCCGGCAGGTCATCTGTAACATTCCTTTGCAACGTAACATCTCGGAAGCTGAAGAATTATACTTTTATAGCGGCATGCTCACCAGGAATCACATCCTCGTGCGCAGTGAACGGTCTCATAGATCCATACATCATCAGCTCGATTGGTCATGTCCGGAAATTGGCCAGCTACGATTGCTGGGGCTGAAGCACGATAATTTACCACATCGTCTCCAGATTGCCACACACCGTCAGCTGTCATCAGTAGCATGGTTAGCTCCGGAAACAGGAGTACGTCACTAGCTTGCACGTTGTGACACCATAGCCGACAGTAAAAAAGGTATTGCAAACAATAGCACTACCCAACCATTTGTATTTAATTGTGTCCTATCTAGTAATCCTTGGGCTGAAATACTTGGGTTGTATCTTTTGGATAGTGGTTCCGATAGTTAGCTCCGATAGCTCAGTTGGCTAGAGCACTGGCCTGCACTGGTCTCCCCTGTCCTGTCAAGACGGTCGAGTCGCTTCACCCCCTCACATAGCCTCTGGCTGGGAGGGCCAGCTGGCAACTGCCCTGATATGGCCTGGGACGCGGCGCTGGGACGGCCTTGTCGGTGCATTGACGGCACACGTTAAACTCTGAAAATTTGCAGTTGAGCTTAGAATTCACGGATGGGGCGATGGGGTTTAGGTAGCACCCCTAGCTCATGTAGAAAAAAAATCATAATCAATGTATATAGGTCAGACACGACAAAATATTACCATAGGCGTCTTGGATTTCTCTGGTCGTGAGGTTTGCTGCACGCTACTCCGGATGTAGTTTCTGGAGTTGCCAAATGTAATTAGATGTTCATTTTCACTGGATCACCGTAGACGCAATACCAAGAAACTGAAATTGTCAGTTTCGCCTTATCACAACTAGCAGAAGTATTTAGGTCATCCTCCATGATTATGAAAACATATGAAATTTTGCGCTACTATGAATACAATCCACCTTCTGTTACGTTGTACGCAGCCGATATTAAAACGTTTTCACATCAGTCGGTCTCCAGTGTTCCATGAGCTAGTTCTCTCAATGTTCATGTGCAGTGGTGTATATGACACGAAGGAGCACCCTCCTATTGTTGGGTATCACGTGGCATTGGCATGAATGGCGTTTCCTGCTACGCGCGCGTCCTATTCATTCATCATACTTGTTCATCTTCACCACTAGGCCTACGCCTAGGCGCACCTAAGGGGGAGGGAAAGAGGAGTAGGGGTCTGGTCCAGCTTCGTAGTGTTCGATACGTTCTCGTTTTTGGCCATCGTGCTGTCATAAAACAAGCTTGGAAACCGAAAATGATGTGACCAGATTACGACACGTCTTTTGTGGGTAGAGGGGAAGAGGTCTCGCAGACTAAAAACCTATGCCTGTTGCAGGCAGAACAGGCACCAGCGCGCTTGAGGGGGGTGGTGCGGGGCCCAGCCTCTCTTTATGGACGAATTTTGCCTTGTTTTCGGGTCCTGACAAGCTGACAATAAAGACCAGATCCTGCAACACATTTATCTGAGAGCAGACTTTTGAAATCAGAGAGCGGCCTCCTACTCTCCCTCCCCCTCTCCATCCCCCTCCCGTCCGCTCCCCTCCGCTCCTCTCCTCTCCGCTCCTCTCCTCTCCTCTCCTCTCCCCTCCTCTCCTCTCATCTCCTCTCCCCTCCGCTCCTCTCATCTCCTCTCCCCTCCCTCCCCTCATCTCCTCTCCCCTCCCTCCCATCTCCTCCCCCATCTCTCCCCTCTCCTCCCCTACCTCGTTCTCTCCCTCCCTCCCTCCCTCCCCTCCCTCCCTCCCTCCCTCCCTCCCTCCCTCCCTCCCTCCCTCCCTCCCTCCCTCCCCTCCCTCCCTCCCTCCCTCCCCTCCCCTCCCTCCCTCCCTCCCTCCCTCCCTCCCTCCCTCCCTCCCTCCCTCCCTCCCTCCCTCTCTCCTATCCCATCCCCTCCCTCTCTCCTATCCATCCCCTCCCTCTCTCCTATCCCATCCCCTCCACTGCCCTCACATCCCCATCCTCGTCCCTCCCTCCCCTCCTCCCCTCTTTCCCCTCCTCTCCTCCTTCCCCTCCTCCGCTTCCTCTTCCGCACTCTCAAGAACAAAAGAATATCTGAGGAATTTCGTCCATCCTGGGCGCTCATCTTAACATAATCCTGGGTACGCCCCGGGCCTATGAACATGCGCATCAGTGGTTACCAGCGGTGAGAATGCCCCGAGTTAATTATGATTATATGGCAATAAGGCCGTAAGACGACGGAGGCTTATCCAGGTGCGACGCGCGCTGCATTCAGTTTTTCTATACTTGGTAGGGGGATTAATGTATATGTCATGTCAAAGTGAAGGAGCACAAGAAGTTAAAAACCGCTGCGCCAGAGCATGTTCGCTTTTGAACGCTCCAAAATTGCTTGAGCACCTCCGGAAAATGTCGCGCACGTGTATATTTTGTGTTACCACCCTTGTTCTCCACATTGCCACGTTGCCGTCTGGAACTCCGTGGCAGAGCGCAGCGAGCCGCCACTGTACAGCGGTCGTTAAATCCCGTGAGGTGCGCCATACGGTGTTTTTGATAACCTACGCTAAGGCCCAATGGCACGATATATTTTCATGCTATTGGCCTTTAGCTGTCTCATTAATTCGCTCACGGTGTGCCGCTCCATTCTGTGTGCGGATATGCAATCTCTGTGGAGCTCGTGTAGGCACGCTATCGGGAGATATCGAGACGTGTCGAGACGAGTTTCCGGGAGGTGATTGTCTCGAACATCGATATGTCGCTCTGAACGGACGGACTGGGACGGTCTACTTGGAAAGAATCCCGGATGTACGCATTGAAACACAATGCGATCATATCATCGGAAATGATAGTCTCTTTGAGTGTAGGCCGTCGGCTATTTGCATTTTAATTTAGCCTTTAAATATTGCTTGATCAATTCCCAACGTTTCGGTGTAGCCTTTCTCGAGAGAAAGCGGGCGATTGAGTTCTTGCGTTACAATGGTCTTCCACCGATCTGGTACACTTCCACAGATCTAGTATACTTGCGCCGATCTAGCACATTTGCACCGGTCTAGTACACTTGCACCGGTCTAGTACACTTGTACTGATTTAGTACAATCGCACCGACCCAGTACACTTGCACCGATATAGTATACTTGCACCGATCTAGTACACTTGCACCGATCTGGTACACTTGCGCCGGTCTGGTACACTTGCACCGGTCTAGTACACTTGCACCGGTCTAGTACACTTGCACCGATCTAGTACAATCTCACCGATCCAGTACACTTGCACCGATCTAGTATACTTGCACCGATCTAGTACACTTGCATCGATCTGGTACACTTGCACCGATCTAGTACACTTGCACCGTCTAGTACACTTGCACCGATCTGGTACACCAGCATCGATCTAGTACGCTTGCACCGATCTAGTACATTGACACCGCTATAGGACACTTATACCGATCTAATACACTTGTACCGATCCATTACACTTGTACCGATCTAGTACACTTGCACCGATCTAGTACACTTGCGCCTATCTAGTATACTTGCACCGATCTAGTACGTGTGCACCGATCTAACTGGTGAAGTATGCACTTGGTGTACCGATCTAGTGCATGAATCCTGATCACCTGTATGCTCTTGAGAATTGCATTGCACCGAAACTTTGGACATTAATCAAGTAGTCTGGATTTTAGATGTAAAGTCTACAAATAGCTCCCATACAGCACACATTAAAGCTGTCCCACTTCTCAAATCGTAATGTGACAACGAACAAGCACCATTCGTACTATGTAGGCGGTGCCCAAGCTTAGAGGTTCACACCTCATTTAACCGCATTTCGATGGCTATCTGAGTTGTCGGCGCAATAAGACCATAGTAGTTGAGGCGCCCTAAGCCCGAATAACTAACTAACTAACAAACCCCATTCGTCCATTTCTGATGGGCAGACATTAACGTAGGTTTTTAGCTGTGTACGCACGGATGGACATGACGAAAAATACAACCCGATACCATACAAAATTCGTGGTTGTATAAGGGCTGAGGTGAACGACGTGGTGGTGGCTGCAGTGGCGACGTTCTGTCGCTCCGTCGACGATTCGTCCTCGTCAGGCAGTCTATCCACCTCCCACAGATGCAGTCGAGACGGCAGTGCAGCCTGTCGCTCCGTCGACGGTTCGTTCTCGTCGTGCAGTCTGTCCACCTCGCACAGATGCAGTCGAGACGGCAGTGCAGCCTGTCGCTCCGTCGACGGTTCGTTCTCGTCAGGCAGTCTGTCCACCTCCCACAGATGCAGTCGAGACGGCAGTGCAGCCTGTCGCTCCGTCGACGGTTCGTTCTCGTCAGGCAGTCTGTCCACCTCCCACAGATGCAGTCGAGACGGCAGTGCAGCCTGTCGCTCCGTCGACGGTTCGTTCTCGTCAGGCAGTCTGTCCACCTCCCACAGATGCAGTCGAGACGGCAGTGCAGCCTGTCGCTCCGTCGACGGTTCGTCCTCATGCAGTCTGTCCACCTCCCACAGATGCAGTCGGGACGGCAGTGCAGCCTGTCGCTCCGTCGACGGTTCGTTCTCGTCGTGCAGTCTGTCCACCTCCCACAGATGCAGTCGGGACGGCAGTGCAGCCAATCGCTCCGATATCCGCATGCCCTGGCCGGCCGTGACCAGCCGGTTAACGTCATCGCCTGTCTGTACCACAAGCTGCACTGTGTGTGACATTGATACCCACGTGCCCCCGCTGTCTGGAAGCCCGTACGGTGCGACATGTGCTTTTCTCGTGCCAACGCTTTTCAGGGAGCGAAGGTTGTTCTATGGAAATAGGATCCGACATCGAACATATCGCGACTTGTTAGCGGATGACTCGGAAATCATTCATGCTGGTAACATATTCAGGTACCTGAGAGCGATAGGATTCCAGGTCATATGCTCACCTCAGAAACAACTCCATATAATTATTGCATGCCAAATGAACGTTATGGGCGCTGAATGATCGCAAATTTTGGTCGAAGCGCCATAAAACCCAAATAACTAGCTAACTGTATGTGACATTTGGCTCGCCGGGGTTCGGCTCCATTAGTGGCAGTGTCAAATAGTTCGCCATGGAACCTGGCAATTCCTAGTTGGTGGAAATTGATTTTTTTCATTCTTGTCTGGCGTTTCCCCATTTCACCACATGTGTGGGTAATCATCACAACCACAACTGACAAATCATAACTGCGGCTGACTTAAATATTATATATATATATATATATATATATATGTGTGTGTGTGTGTGTATCTTTATTTGTTTATTTATTTATTTATCTATCTATCTATTTATTTATTTATTTTTCAACCTGGTTCTGGGTTAAAACCCAGAACCAGGGTTAAATCCTTGAGTACCTATTTTGTATTTCCTTCCTATCTTTCACTATTCCGGACAATTTCACCCTTCATCCGTACAGTTGGTGGACAGTAATCTTGGAACACTGATTAGTGGGCGTGGGATGAGTGACAAGGGGCGACGTACTCGGAGCAAGGAACAAACACGCAGCCACGGCAGCGACCCGGCGTGCTATGCAGCGTTGGCGTGCCGCGCCCACTGAGCGGGCGGCCTGTGGTCTTGCAAGTCGCCCAAGTAGCTTTGAACATCGATAAGCCGTGTACGCAATGTGACGTCTAAGATGAATTTGTTTTTCTTCGCCGACTTCTCTATGTTTCGCCAAGTTGGATTGTCTGAAGCATGGGATGTTGTACGAGTCTCAATTCCAGTGATATAGCGTATATTTCAGTAATAAGCGAGTGAGTAAATCTGTAGTTCCACTCAAAACTGTAGTTTTAACGTTAACAAAAGTTGCGAGTACCTCGGGTGGAATATTTCAGTGAAATTAGGTTCAAAATATCAGGACCGGTTCTAATTTTAAATTAGCTAAGAAGGGCCTGAATCAACGCAGCAAAACACAATATGTAAGTGTGGTTGGCGCAGAACGGACTGCATCTTTATTTCAACTGTATTTTCGTACATTTGACAGTAGACTCGCTCCGTCTCCGACTTCGCTTCTTCTAACTCCAGGTTCCTATGTAAACCAATCATCACCACTTTTACCACGTCGCAGCGAGTCAGACAGGCTAAAAGCATCTCATCTCATCCTGTCGTACCTTGTCCCAGAGGAACTCGTAGCAAAACAACGCCCGCGGTGCTGGCATTCGTCGCGGCACGTTCTGCACGGCTTAAGTACCTTGTCCCAGAGGGACTCGTAGCAAAACACACGCCCGCAGTACTGACATTCGTCGCTGCATGTACTGCACGGCTGAAGCACCTTATCCCAGAGGAATTCCATCGGCGCCGCAGGGCAGTATTGGTCGTAAATGTAGAGCGCGACCCACCGGTACTGGTCACAGATGTAGAGCACGACCCGCCGGTACTGGTCACAGATGTAGAGCGCGACCCGCCGGTACTGGTCACAGATGTAGAGCACGACCCGCCGGTACTGGTCACAGATGTAGAGCGCGACCCGCGGGTACTGGTCACAGATGTAGAGCACGACCCGCCGGTACTGGTCACAGATGTAGAGCGCGATCCGCCAGTACTGGTCACAGATGTAGAGCGCGACCCGCCGATACTGGTCACAGATGTAGAGCGCGATCCGCCGGTACTGGTCACAGATGTAGAGCTGCCTTCTGTTTCGGCGCTGCACTGGCCGCCTGTGTAATGTATATGCCTGGCCGCCTGTGTATTACGTTACGCCCGCCTCAAGTTAAACAAAAAAATAATGCTAATGCGTTTATTTACCCGTACGCTCACTTCGCTCCGTGGTCTTAAAGCGGCGATTTCCCACTTTGATGCAGCAGACGTCTACTCTGAACGACCTCTGCTTCCCTACAGTCGAGATGTCGGCAGTTGATGCGCTGTCACTGATGCGACAGCGAATAATGTCGCATCGTTCATTGTTTATGGTCGACATGTCAGTATCGGGGACGAGTGGTCTAGGGGTAAGATGCTCGTCTCACAATCGAAAGATTGTGGGTTCGAGCCTCACCTGTCGCTACTCTTCGCCCGCGACCAATCGGCGTGAGAGATTGGCGACGCTATATGACTCAGCGGTCGACGTGTCGTAAAACCAATAACCAACCAATAACCAACGATGTCAGTATCGTGCTAGGTGCATTGTATGCAAGGTGCCTCGATCTTCTTGTCTTCCGCGCGACTGATGTGATTACTACCGAAGACCCTCGGTCTACGGACGAGAGTCTTCTTTCGCGTACCAGAAAAAGACGCACCATGAGCCGCACGGCCATGACGCCTTTGAGCGGCTCCTAACTTTGTGACGACGTAGTTCGTGCTTGTTCACGGAACATGACGCCTTTGAGCGGCTCCTAACTTTGTGACGACGTATCCCGTGCTTGTTCACGGAACATGACGCCTTTGAGCGGCTCCTAACTTTGTGACGACGTATCCCGTGCTTGTTCACGGAACATGACGCCTTTGAGCGGCTCCTAACTTTGTGACGACGTATCCCGTGCTTGTTCACGGAACATGACGCCTTTGAGCGTCTCCTAACTTTGTGACGACGTATCCCGTGCTTGTTCACGGAACATGACGCCTTTGAGCGGCTCCTAACTTTGTGACGACGTAGTCCGTGCTTGTTCACGGAATATGACGCCTTTGAGCGGCTCCTAACTTTGTGACGACGTAGTCCGTGCTTGTTCACGGAACATGCCGCCTTTGAGAGGCTCCTAACTTTGTGACGACGTAGTCCGTGCTTGTTCACGGAACAAACACGGACGTGTAGCTTGATCTCCATATTGTTGTGGGGGACGAGTGGTCTAGGGGTAAGATGCTCGTCTCACAATCGAAAGGTTGTGAGTTCGAGTCTCACCTGTCGCTACTCTTCGTCCGCGACCAATCGGCGTGAGAAATTGGCGACGCTACATGACTCAACGGTCGACGTGTCGTAAAACCAATAACCAACCATATTGTTGTGCATTTAGTGTATGAGCTTTTGATCTGTCTACGTATTCCACGCTGTTATTGTATATGAAGTCGTATTTTTAGTTATGTTCCGTACACCCGGTCAGGCTGTTGGACAGCTGAGTATTTGAAGCATATTGCATTGTATTTCAATCATTAAACTAACGAAAGCATTGGGTGATGTATTGGATATATCATATATTTCGGAACTTTTGGCAATCCCATGGATCATTGTCAGCATAAACATACAAGGCAAAGAACATGAACAAACCTACGTCATGCACATCGTATGTTTGTGACACGGGATTGTATGAGTTATTTGTCTTGTATGTATATAGTCATAGTGATCAAGGGATTGCCAAATGTCTCGAAATATCGTGAGATTTTTTGGATATCCTATCAACCACCTCATGATTCCGTAACTTTAATAAGCATAGTATTTGCAGCGCCGAACACGAACGTCGCGTGCTGAATGTTGCTGATAATTCCTCTGATTGGATTCGAAGGGATAAAGTGGAAATTATTTCTGAGCCTGTTTAAAACACCCACTATCCAGTGTCGAGGAACACCGTACACCTTTCAACTGCCACAGAACACATTTCCATGTCAGGCACTTTAGAGTTATTGCGTCCGGCTGCGAAATGTCACAAAGCCAACTGAATGTACCGAGAAGCAGTTCAAGGCACTTCTGAATCCGAACAGACGCAGCTCTAGGTCTCGCTGGTGATCCGGCCGACAAGGTGTCCTGGTGACGCCTACTGTATGGCGATCAATGCGGTTGGTACACGTCCAGCCCAAGCAACCAACTTCCTCCTGTCGGCTGACCATGACGCCCTGCCGCCCGACAGACTGAGCGCGTGCATCGAGCAGGAGGTGCAGCGGCGCGTCAACGAGCAGCTGGCGGCGCAGGAGCAACGGCTGCGCGCTGAGCGGGCTCACCAGCAGCTGCTGAATGAGCGCCAGCTGGCGCGACTGCACTTCACCCACCAGCGGCAGATCAGGAAGCTCAAGTGAGTCGCGCGCACATCCGTGTCTGCTGTCTGCCGTGTACGTGCCGAGCGCACGTCCGTGTCTGCGGTGTACGTGCCGAGCGCACGTCCGTGTCTGCGGTGTACGTGCCGAGCGCACGTCCGTGTCTGCGGTGTACTTGCCGAGCGCACGTCCGTGTCTGGTGTACGTGCCGAGCGCACGTCCATGTCTGTGGTGTACGTGCCGTGCGCACGTCGGTGTCTGCGGTGTACGTGCCGAGCGCACGTCCGTGTCTGCGGTGTACGTGCCGAGCGCACGTCCGTGTCTGCGGTGTACGTGCCGAGCGCACGTCCGTGTCTGCGGTGTACGTGCCGAGCGCACGTCCGTGTCTGCGGTGTACGTGCCGAGCGCACGTCCGTGTCTGCGGTGTACGTGCCGAGCGCACGTCCGTGTCTGCGGTGTATGTGCCGAGCGCACGTCCGTGTCTGTGGTGTATGTGCCGAGCGCACGTCCGTGTCCGTGGTGTACGTGCCGAGCGCACGTCCGTGTCTGCGGTGTACGTGCCGAGCGTACGTCGCTGCGGAGCACTTGTACGGTCAACCTGTGCCCTATCGAATGTCTGGCCTGGGCTGTGCGGCGGCAGCAGCAGCAGGGAGCCAGACACCTATTGCGTGCTCCTGCCTCCGCTCACTTACGTTGGATATTGCCCTAGAAATAGTTTAGGATGAACGTTTATAAATTGGGAAGAGTGCGTCTCGATTATAATTGATGTTATCGCTGTACTTATTTTATATTCCAAGCATTTTTAATTATTCGTAACAACGCTAGTTGAAGTTAATGGTGGGAATGGCGACGAATGGTCGCTCTTCCATATATGCATACATGCATATATGGAACAGACATACATACATATATGCATGCATGCACACATACATACATATATGGATATATGGAACATACATACATATATGCATGCATACACACATACATACGTACATATATATATATATATATATATATATATATATATATATATATATATATATATTTACGCAGGAGCCAGCATAGTTTTGGGCAGAGGAATAGCGTATCGACGGCAACACTGTCATCTATTGGCAACTTGAGGAGAACTCCGGACCAAGCAAGGTGGCGCGCTTCGTTGTACGGGCACGGGAGGTACGGCCACACAACCGTGCCGGACCAGGCAAGGTAACGCGCTTCGCTGTACGGGCACGGGAGGTACGGCCACACAGCCGTGCCGGACCAGGCAAGGTGACGCGCTTCGCTGTACGGGCACGGGAGGTACGGCCACACAACCGTGCCGGACCAGGCAAGGTGGCGCGCTTCGCTGTACGGGCACGGGAGGTACGGCCACACAACCGTGCCGGACCAGGCAAGGTGGCGCGCTTCGCTGTACGGGCACGGGAAGTACGGCCACACAACCGTTTCTTTAAGCAAATGCTGTGGGTATTTAAGAGGAAATGTGGTGATGAATGCTAGGAAAGGTCGGAACTTTTCAGAGCAGATCTAGTTCCGAGTGGGGAGGGCTGAACGTGAAGCGATGTGGCAACTACGAGCTTTATTCGTATTCCAATATGGTGATGCTCGGATCGGGCCGGGCCGGGCCAGGCCAGGTAGTCGGGTCGGGTCGGGTCGGGTCGGGTCGGGTCACTCGTGTGCTTTTTCTTCGTAAATGCACGGGGTGGACTCACTCAGCCTTCGCTCCTGTTGGCAATAGAACCTCTTGCTGGACATTTCCGACGGGCAAATCAGGTTAGTGCGCTACAATAGCGTCCAGGGTTTTTCGCCTTCGTGTGCTACGCGTGCACTCAATTGGTCGGTGCGACTGGCAGACTGTCGGCAGCTGGGGATCTCCACACGGCCATATCCCTCCACACCAATACATTCGGCAGCTGGGGATCTCCACACGGCCAGATCCCTGCGCACCAATACAGTCGGCAGCTGTGGATCTCCACACGGCCAGATCCCTCCACACCAATACAGTCGGCAGCTGGGGATCTCCACACGGCCAGATCCCTGCACACCAATACAGTCGGCAGCTTGGGATCTCCACACGGCCAGATCCCTCCACACCAATACAGTCGGCAGCTGGGGATCTCCACATGACCAGATCCCTGCACACCAATACAGTCGGCAGCTGTGGATCTCCACACGGTCAGATCCCTCCACACCAATACATTCGGCAGCTGGGGATCTCCACACGGCCATATCCCTCCACACCAATACATTCGGCAGCTGGGGATCTCCACACGGCCAGATCCCTGCTCACCAATACAGTCGGCAGCTGTGGATCTCCACACGGCCAGATCCCTCCACACCAATACATTCGGCAGCTGTGGATCTCCACACGGCCAGATCCCTCCACACCAATACATTCGGCAGCTGGGGATCTCCACACGGCCAGATCCCTCCACACCAATACAGTCGGCAGCTGGCGATCTCCGGCTATACGGTCAGATCCATCCACTCCCGTACGACCATATCCGTCCACTCCCGCACCGCCATATCCATCCACTCCCGCACGGCCATATCCGTCCACTCCCGCACGGCCATATCCGTCCACTCCCGCACGGCCATATCCGTCCACTCCCGCGCGGCCAGATTCCACCACAGCCGCACGGACTACGCCCTGTGTCGTTATCTGCGGCGGTGCGACGTACGTTCAGCCTGCCCACGACCACTTTAGACTGCGTGCAATGTGGAAATTTCGCCGGGTCCGCCACGTGCCGGCCGAGTTAGCTGGGCTCGAAAGTTTATACTGCGTAAAATCCGCCAATTGGCGGCCGGCCGGCTTGATAGCGCAGTCGTAGATTCCGAGTGGGCGTTGCTTCTGATGTGACCTATACCTTCAGGTCGAGAAACTTGCAGACGGATCTCTGTGCTGACGACGCAGCGAGTTTACGCCCACGTCCGGCGCTGAGTTGTTTAGTGTTTCCGCCCTGTGGCGCCAGCACCAGGCCGGAACGCCAGTCTAGTCCAGCGACCGTGTTCACCAATGGCGCGAGACAGACTGTGCGCGTGCAACTGTTGCCCACTGCCCTCGCCACGCGTTCGAGGTGGGGGGGGGGGGTGGGGAAATCAAGTGTTTTGTCTTGAGGTCTCCCAATCTTTGCTCGAAAAAGTGTCGCCGCCGAGAAGTCTCCCTCTCCGGAGACTTTGTCTGCGGTGCCGTCAGGCGGTCGGACCAGAGGAGCGGCCCGGGAAATCAGCTAATGCTGGCGGTCGGTCGGCGCCACTGCCGACGACGGTGGTGTCCGTCTCCACGGCGGCCCGGCCAGGCCAGGCGCGGTCGTGGGGCCGGCACGTGCAGGTACCGCCGACCGGTGGCCGGCGTCCCTGGGGTGCGGCGCGAGACAAAGTCAGCCGTTCGTGGAGATAGCGATAGTTAGAGGAGAGGGGGAGGGGAGGGTCGGCGTGTCGGGGCCGTATGGATTGGGGCGGCGGTGGAACGACGACGTGCGGTATGGACGTGCACAGATAGTCAACGGCGAGGAGTCTAGAAGTTTGCAGATGTCGGCTTGAAGGTTTGCATTTGAGTGCTTGTATTGTGTGTGCATGTGTATCCGTGTTCGTGTGTTCGTCCGTCTGTATGTATGTGTGACGGGTCGCTGCTAATGTCTGCCTGTGTGAATCTGTGTGTATGTGTCTGTCTCCCTGTATCTGTAAGCGCCCTGCATCTATATGTGCATGTGGCTGTGTGTGCAAAATGTGGTGCATGTAGTGATGTGATAAATGATCGTTGTGCCCAGAATGTATCATGGGGTTCTTTTATGATCGTATGTATTTCCAGAAACACCATACTTCATAAACATTGACATTATACTTCACAGTATAATGCGATAGTGTCTCAGGTTATGCTATTTTGCGCCATTGTTCCAAGGTAGAAGTTGAGAGAAAATTAAATTGCCCCTGTCCAGCCACAAACATGTGATGTGGGAAGTAACCGCTCCCCGGATTCCACCAGTGTCTGTTAACCATCTGAGCATTCTGTTCCCCTGAGTTCACATGGGAATATCCTAAATGTCACACCTTGAATGTGTGACACGCAGTGTCATCATTAACCCTTGCGTTCCATTTAAAGTTAAAAAAAACACTCATCACGTGTGATTGCCTTGCCTTGCCGTCCGACTCCCGAACTGCGTGCGTTGGCACCACTGGCTATTTCCAGCATAAGAGTTGTGCACGAGGTCAGCAACGGCCGTGTAATTATCCTCCCCTCGCTCCGTCGATGTATTGTGCGCCGTCAGGCGACTCTGACCAAGTATCCAGCTGGCCGGCCTGTCCACAGCTGGCCGGCCTGTCCACAGCTGGCCCCAGCATATCGCTGAGGCGCCACGCCACCGTACCAACCGACACCACCGCCACCGCGCCAACGAGCACCACCACACCAACCACCGCACCAACCAGTGCCACTGCACCAACCAGCACCTCTGGACCAACCATCGCCGTGGATGGAACACCACATGACTAACACCACCGCACCTCCACCACTCCAGCCAGTGCCGCTGCACGAGCCAACACCACCGTACTAACCAATTCACACACTGGCGAACACTACCGCACCAGTCGCCACCGCTGCACAACCAGCTGCATACGAGGTCGGCCGTTGCTGTTAAACTGCAGCCTCGCGGCGTGCGGAAAGCAGTCGGCAATTGTTTTGAGTCGAGTAGCGTCCAGTCAGAATGACTCGGCGACCTTTTGGGTTGCTGGGCCGGCAGAATGCGATGTGACGTGGCGTGGTTTGTCGTGCCGTCGCCGGGGGCGCTGTCGCCGTGCTCTGCGCCGCAGTAGAATGTCATCCGTTCGGGTCGGCTGGGCGTGTCAAATGTCACGGTGACCTCAGGTCGTCCCGTGGAGACTCCGGCTCGGCGTGGATGCCAGGAAACGTCGGTCAACGTTTGTCGTGGTTGTGCGAACCCAGTAGGCAGTGGTGAATGGAGAGTGTGGAGGTGCGATATCTAGGAGAAGCGTCGAGTTGTGTTATTGGTTGGCTGATTTGTGTCCGCCTTTGCAACTCGGAACTGTGGGCGCGAATTGGTTGGCTGATTTGTGTCCGCCTTTAGATCTGGAAACTGCGGGCGTGAATCGTGAAACGCTGATCGAAACGTCCTTAAGCCGAGCTCACCAAAACAAAACAATCTCGAAGTTGAAGCCTCGTCGAGATAGTGTGGGTTTTTCTCGGCGATTTTGTTTCCCGATGGGCTTTTGTTTGAAGTGTTGTCGAAGTTCGATGTGGCCGTGCTTGGGATACCCCGAGCCTGGAGGCGCGTCTGGTCAACTTTTGTTTGAAGTGTCGGCGAGGTTCCGTATGGTTGTGTTTAGGATATTCCGAGCCTGGAGGCGCGTCTGGTCCACCTTTTGTTTGAAGTGTCGGCGAGGTTCCGTGTGGTCGTGTTTGGGATGCTGCGAGCCTGGAGGCCCGTCTGCTCCACCGTGACCCGCGAGGTTTTGAGTTCGAGTCTCACCGAACCTGCCCGGCTCATCGAGTCTGCCCGGCTGCACTGGCGACACGGTCAATAGTCATCTGGAATGATCCCCGGATAGTCACATATATAGATAGTAGATAGATAGTCCCGGGAATTGGAATAATCGGAACGCTGGCCGGCGTCTGAACCCGCGCCGCACCGGCAGGCACGTTCAACTTCATCCCCTATCCCTCAAAGGAAAAATCACCCCTCCCCAACTGCCACAAGATCTCGAAGACTACAGGCATCACAGACAAGTGAATCTGCTGATAGGTAGGTGTGTGAGACGCTTAAGGAATGTAAGTACAATGTTTTACCTGAGTATCCTGTTGAGATCACCAGGCCATTCAAAGTGCATGTGCATCACGGTTGTCGACTGCCGTCGGCCAACAAGTTAACCCGTGGGAGATGTCAGCGGCGTTGGTCCACATCGCGTGGAGCCCCTGACCGAAATCATGTTAACACGTTACAGGTCGATGCACCCTCAAATCGCAATAAACGAACCAACTAACTCAAGTTGCAGAATTGGAGCTGAGTGTTCATGACGGCAGCGCCGAAGTTTTAATATGCACCATTCGACAACAGGAACGGAAATATTTCCACGAACGGATATTACGGATACCTCGAGCTCTATTTCTGCCGCTGAGACGATCAAAGCTGTTCGAATTGAAACGAAAGCGATGAATACCCACGAACGTCTCGGTCATTGATGTTTACGACCGCAGCGATGTTTCTGTATACCAGAGACCTTAAGCGGAAGTGGTCCGATTATTATCGCGGCGGCACAAACTCCCCTGGTAAGCGCCGCGCTCGACCGACCTTTCCACGGTCGAGACCAGGCTGGAAGAGAGCCGTGAACCCGAGGTGGTTTTGCCGGATCTGCACCAGGGTATTACGGCGAGGGGTATTTTGTCTGATTACTGGCAGTTGAGCCGGATGTATGTCGCACCGACGGCTCTGCTGCGCATTCGTGTCGGGTATGTGGCCGTCCGGCGCGTGCAGTGATGCTGAATCCAATTATTTCTGCTTGTCTCATGATGCTTTAACGTCCACAAGTGTTTGCATTAGTTAGATATTCGCCCCAGCTTGCTGGGTATATCGGCTTCGCCGCGACTTTTCGGCGTGCCAGGACGACCATGGTGCACCTGCTGTGTGGCTAAGGGGCCGTCATGATGATGCCCAACCTTCACAATTTAGCATCCACTTCTGTTATATATATATATTTTTTTTTTTATATATATATATATATATATATATATATATATATATATATATATATATATATATATATATATATATATATATATATATATATATATATACACATCGCCGCTTTTCGTGCTGCCAGCGAACTTCTAGCTCTGGTATAGCCAATCGGCGTCTGGGAGAGTCGTCTAACGTCCGCCCAAGGTAACTGTGCAGTCAGTTGCCCGGGCAAGCTCTCAGCTGGTGGAGATGGCTGGACAGCGGCACGTGGTGCCTCGGACAGCTGTGTCAGGCGCAGCGGGCCGACTGACACTGCGCGCAGCGGTCCCAAGTGTTGGCCGGGGCGAGCACTGACCGGTGAAGTCCGATGAAGGCTGGGGCGAGGACTGACGTTACGTGTCGCACCGCTCCACCGCTCGCTGCGACCGGCACAAGGACGACCCGAACTGAACGGCGTGGCAGAGGGCGCGCGCGACCACTTTTGACAATGATCAGTTGTGTATGGTTTAAGAGGGAACGCTCGGAAGCTTTCTTCATTTCCAAATTATCATTCTCCACACCTTATGTCGCACAGTGGTATGTTCGGCCATCGCGACAGGCACGTAATCAAAGCGCGCTCTTGGTGCCTAGCTGGAAAAGCGCCGTGTGTGTTAGTTCTGGTTAGAAAATTAATCATGATTACGAGCTCAGGCTTTTGTCCTGGAGACTAGCGCAAATTGAATTTTGTACACTACTCTGCTCGTCGGCAACTGAATTACCGCAGACGTCTGGCATGTAACGTCTGCTGTTCTGCGGCGATGGCCACTTGTGCGCGTGGTCTGGCTCCTCTATGACGATGTTGTGTCGGGTGATAGCCGGCTGTGTGATGAGCTGTGGTGGTCTTAGTTGGCGCACTGTAGCAATGGTCCTTTGCTCCAGCCCCCATCCTGCGCCCCAGTCTCGACCTTGTGCCTTCCCCTGCCCCCGTCCCAATCCCAGACCCTGTCCCGACCCTGCTCCAGCCCAGACCCTGTACCTGCCCCTGCCCCTGGCCCTGCCCCTGGCCCTGCCCCTGGCCCTGCCCCTGTCCATGTCCATGTCCATGTCCATGTCCCAGTCACTGCCCCAGTCCCGACCCTGCACCCGTCCCCGCCCCTGCCCCTGTCCTTGACCAGTGTGACGGCTCTGACCTCCGCTCGGCTACTGACCGGACTACTCGAGCGGGAACCGTTCAATACCCGCTGGGCTACGGCAAACAGTGTGTTGACGCTGCGCGGAGGCTGGTCGACCGCCGCCCCCCAGGTCAGGCGGTAACCGTAGTCAAACACTGCTTGCGCTTCAATGCCGTGCTGGCTCGGGCGGTCAGCCGCCGCCCCTCCCCGGTCAGGCGGTAACCGTAGTCAAACACTGTTTGCGCTTCAATGCCGTGCTGGCTCGGGCGGTCAGCCTCCCCCGGTCAGGCGGGAACCGTAGTCAAACACTGCTTGCGCTTCAATGCCGTGCTGGCTCGGGCGGTCAGCCGCCCCCCTCCCCCGGTCAGGCGGGAACCGTAGTCAAACACTGCTTGCGCTTCAATGCCGTGCTGGCTCGGGCGGTCAGCCGCCGCCCTCCCCCCGGTCAGGCGGGAACCGTAGTCAAACACTGCTTGCGCTTCAATGCCGTGCTGGCTCGGGCGGTCAGCCGCCGCCCTCCCCCCGGTCAGGCGGGAACCGTAGTCAAACACTGCTTGCGCTTCAATGCCGTGCTGGCTCGGGCGGTCAGCCGCCCCCTCCCCCCGGTCAGGCGGTAACCGTAGTCAAACACTGCTTGCGCTTCAATGCCGTGCTGGCTCGGGCGGTCAGCCGCCGCCCCCCCCCCGGTCAGGCGGTAACCGTAGTCAAACACTGCTTGCGCTTCAATGCCGTGCTGGCTCGGGCGGTCAGCCGCCGCCCCCTCCCCCGGTCAGGCGGTAACCGTGTCAAACACTGCTTGCGCTTCAATGCCGTGCTGGCTCGGGCGGTCGCCCCCCCCCCGGTCAGGCGGTAACCGTAGTCAAACACTGCTTGCGCTTCAATGCCGTGCTGGCTCGGGCGGTCAGCCGCCGCCCCCTCCCCCGGTCAGGCGGTAACCGTAGTCAAACACTGCTTGCGCTTCAATGCCGTGCTGGCTCGGGCGGTCAGCCGCCGCCCCCCCCCGGTCAGGCGGGAACCGTAGTCAAACACTGCTTGCGCTTCAATGCCGTGCTGGCTCGGGCGGTCAGCCGCCGCCCCCCCCCGGTCAGGCGGGAACCGTAGTCAAACACTGCGCGCTTCAATGCCGTGCTGGCTCCGGGGGGCACCCCCCCCCCCCCCCTACCGTAGTCAAACACTGCTTGCGCTTCAATGCCGTGCTGGCTCGGGCGGTCAGCCGCCGCCCCTCCCCCGGTCAGGCGGTAACCGTAGTCAA
>JAOTOM010002634.1:100000-112152 GCA_034440615.1 Ashinkailepas kermadecensis
GTGTATTGGGCGTGCTTCTAACGCCAAACGAGGGGCGTCGGTAGCTGAGTGGTCAAGCTGAGCGTCTGGCGTGCTGGAGGTGCGGGGTTCGACTCCCCACAGCGCCCGCCCTTCCTGCCGGGGTGAGAGGCAGGCGACGCCGTATGGCCTCGGCTGCTGAGTGCGTCCTAAAGCCGCAACCAGTCAACGTAACGCCAAACGAAAAGCGACGGTCGCAGGTCCGTACCGCGTGCTTTTCGTTCTTACAGTCGCATCCGAGTTGCGGCCAGTGGCAGGCAAAACGTCCAATGTCCGGCAGCGTGTGGTAGAACACTGGGTCTGATCGCTCGTGCGTCAATAGGGCCTTGGTGCAAATTGCAAGTGGGGATCAGGTGGGCGATTCCTTTGGGCCCCAAGGCCCAGTGACAGGTGCTCACTCAGCAGGACTTAGCGTGACTTATGCATGATGCTTTTGGTATTTTACAGGCGCCGTGAATCATGCAGCGAGATGGGGGTATCTGGCTTCTAAAATATCACAGTGCATCGCCAAGTGCCCACCATCGGCACCACTGGACAATGTCTGGTCATTCTGGATATTGTGCTGTTCATTGAATATTGCAATGGTGCAATATTCAAATCTGCGTGTCAAAATGAATTGCACCACGTATATTACGTTATTATTAATTCATGTAACACTGAAGGAGTGTAAGGCATGTGTGGAACATAGAGGCATCATTCCTCATTTCAATGATTTTACAAGGGAAAGGCGCACTTTACTGTACTTACTTAAGTGCACTAATGTAAGTGTACTTTGGTTGAACTCTTGGACAGGTAAAGCCTATCCTGACCATTTGGCACAGTGCATTCAGACTTGGGACGCGTACTCGCTACTGGGCACAGGAACATGGCTGCGGATGGTAGCTTTCCCGCCCAGCTGTGTCGCATACAACTGTTCCGCGCGGCACACTCCATCGGACCGATGGCTTTGATTTGTACAATTATTGAATAAACTGCTTTTGCGATACACAGATACACAGATTTGCGATAATAACCAACCAACAGAAAGTCAGCGAAAAAAAATCAACAACGGTACTGTTTCAAACCGCTGTTTTTCTCCTTGGCTATCGTTACTTATTTAACAGGAGACCAGTTCCTGCAATATTCAACCATATTAAGATCCATTATTAACAATTAATCACCGCCAGTCCCTTGTTGCTGGCACGTTGCCGCGGGATCAACATTGAACAACATTGAACATAGCCCTGGCCATCGCGCGCCGCTATCGAGAGATTGTCTGGCGAATTCAGCAGGCGCGCACCTTGTTTTGTAAACTCGTACGATTCAGGGTGGCTTGTTATGTTCAGCATCCGTGAACCGTGACAGCATTGAATTGACAAAACAACAAAACCGGGCAACAATAACAACGCACCCGCACGCTGGCGCTGGCCGCCGCACGCTGGCAATAAGGCAGTTATTCAAATGTGTGCTTTCTTGCCGCCGTCGTCTCGAAGCAGAGTTAAGCCACTGCATAAAACATTAGCACACATTCATCATACGCGGCGTTTCCAGCCAAGAGCAACAAACAGAATGACAACGAACGGAGACTGGACTACCGTAGCGTCGATGCACGCAAAACATGGTCTCGAAGCAATGCACGCCTTCCGCAAACCACCCACGCGTCTCAGCAAGTGGACTTGCAGGTATCCTGAACATCTGTGAGCTTTGCACGGCCCGTGTAAGCAAGCTGAAATCCAGTACATCTGCTGAAATAAGCTACACCACTGAAATACCAAGTTGCCATAATTTCGGTGGGCTTATGAAAGTTAGCTACTTTTAGTTTCGTTGATGCACATTAGCACATTAGCACATAGTAATCGGATCTGGCACTCCAGGTGAATAGTGAATGTGTATACGAAATGAAGTCGTGCGATAACAAAAAAAAACACTCTAATGCACGCATCATTCATCCATTGACATGACTACACACCGGTGACTGATTCTATACGCCTGCACTGATTCTGTACGTGACAACCTTTTCTAAAATCCGAACACGTGCCGCCTAGGGCATCAGCCAAACATAGAAGTGCACTGCCAAGCTTCCCGACTCTGCGAAAATGCCATATTTCGCCTTACTAACGCCGGAGAAAGGCGCGTCCACGGGTAGTTGGGCTTCAGGGCGCTTCGAACAGAATTGATCGTCCACCGGAATACAAGCACACAGAACTGTCGGGTTGTCACAGCCAGATGGAAACGGTCCTGGAGGAACAACGCATGGATGGTATGTGTGATGTTATGTAGTGTTATCACGTCGCACCCCAGAAAGCTCGGTGGAAGGTATTTAATGGATTTTCGGGACGAAACTGTCATCGACGACAGCATCCAGATAGCCATGTGAGAGGTTTGTGATGGGTGCATTCTAACTTCCTCGGGTGCGCCTCGTGTGCTTCATCCGAGCTGGCGCCGCGTCAGTCCCAGCTGGCGCCGCGTCAGTCCGATCTGGCGCCACGCCAGTCCCAGCTGGCGCCGCATCAGTCCGAGCTGGCGCCGCGCCAGTCTGAGCTGGCGCCACGTAGGTCCGAGCATTGCCGCCGCTACCAGAGCCACAAGGTTGCACACTTGCTCGGTAGGTGTATCGTGCTGCCCAGTTTGAGCCGAACCAGTGGACAGTCTGCCTATTTTGAGGTGATTCAGTGGACAGTCTGCCTATTTTGAGGTGATTCAGTGGACAGTCTGCCTATTTTGAGGTGATTCAGTGGACAGTCTGCCTATTTTGAGGTGATTCAGTGGACAGTCTGCCTATTTTGAGGTGATTCAGTGGACAGCCTGCCTATTTTGAGGTGATTCAGTAGACAGTTTGCCCAGTTTGAGGAGATTCAGTGGACATTCTGCCCAGTTTGAAGTGATTCAGTGGACGGTCTGTCCAGTTTGAGGTGATTCAGTTGACAGTCTGCCTATTTTGAGGTGATTCAGTGGACAGTCTGCCTACTTTGAGGTGATTCAGTGGACAGTCTGCCTATTTTGGGCAAGCTGGTCATTGACGGCTAGATAGTTTCTGACACTAAACATGCGGCAGATCACTATGTGAAGGTATTATGACTGCGATGTCACCAATACGGTTATGTGCTCTTCTCCCTTTTGTGTTCTCATGAGACAACGAAGTCCCGGGAAGAAGGCTTCTCGGTAGAACGGAGCTCCCAGTTCGCGGACCATCAGTGACCTTTCCACTGCCGCCCTGCTTTCAGTGTTTCTCCAAGTAACGGGAAATTGTCGGTGTTACGCCATTGCTTGACATTTGGTTTGCCCAACGTGACAACGCATGATGGAAACTGATATCATGGTTCAGTGATATGAAGTCCATAAAGTTCATAAAGTGTGGCTTAATAAGGGCCACAGAGGCCCATCTGGTTTAAGCCTATCTAGAAAAGATACTAGAAAAGTACATGCTCACACCCCAATCAATCCATTATCATATATCCAAGTTCCAAGGGAACTATATATCCCAGCCTATCTAGCACCATTCACCTGATATTGCAAAACATACTCCTCAACAATTCCAAACTCCTCCAATCATGCCCCATTGTGCTACCATAGCCAATCTCATCGTATCACATCCCGAAGGAAGGTGCTGAATCCACTGCTAGGTACACCCTATATGGTATGATATAATACTAGTAGTATAATATACCCTATATGGCCAGTATAATGCTCAATTTATAAGCATGATCAAAAACATTAGGGTCCAAGTTTCAACAATATCACAGGGACCAACATCCCCCACATTCATCAATGTCTTTCTACCTTACCTACCCAGCCCTATTCACTTGATCTCATGCAATAAATGTGACTTCGGTGCCCTACCAATAATTTTCAGACTCCATCTCCGCCCGCCTAAAGGGACCCGTACAGTGCACACCCACTTAGCATATATATCACCCCATCCACCACCCCTTAGAACTCAAAAACAAGCAACCTAAAATAGTCGTCCACCCTATTTTTAAATACATTTGATGTGGCACTCCCCACAACATCAGCAGGCAGGCTATTCCACTGATCAACAATCCTTTGATTAAATACCTGTTACCCCCGGGGACGAGTGGTCTAGGGGTAAGATGCTCGTCTCACAATCGAAAGGTTGTGGGTTCGAGTCTCACCTGTCGCTACTCTTCGCCCGCGACCAATCGGCGTGAGAGATTGGCGACGCTACATGACTCAACGGTCGACGTGTCTAAAACCAGAACCAAATACCTGTTACCGTTTGGCTGCTAGGAAAATGCCCCCCGGGTTACCACAGCCGCCCCGATAAGGGGCTTGGAAGCACGGAGGTGTTTCCGCGGGCTCACGCAGTCCCCATCGTCCTTCCCTCTACTCCCTTCCCATTATCCATCCAGTGCCGACGTCCCTTTGTATGTCCCGCATCCAACCCTGCAACAACTTTCCCTCCCATGTTACGAGCAGGTAGGCCAGCTTCCCCTGGTCTACCCATCCGCTCAGTTTTATAGGGTTAGTCGCGCCCCCTGGGCCCGCCCCCGGGGTTGACGGAGTCCTGGAGGTTCAGGTCGCACTGTGTTAGTTGTGACGGGGGACCAACACGCCTATTTAGTCCCGATATCCCGGTGGGGCGGGCGCGCCCATACGGGCCAAGTGACAGGTCGCCTCGGGCTGGGGCCCTGGCTTTCTTCCCAGTGCCCGCCGGCCCGGCTGGTCGGAGTCAAGTGGTGGGCGGCGCTGACGTGCGGCCGGGGTGGTGAGCCTCTCTCCCGGCCGCGCAAAGGCGCCGGCTGCCCCGTATAGCTTCGCGGACGTTTGGCGTCCTGCTGTCACGACAGCGGGCGTCCCCCCGTAGGGCCCCTTGTGGTGGAACGTCGCGCAGGGCCGAAACAACACACTTCCATGGATTCTTCTGACACAAATATACCCTTGCCCTAGTCTTGACTCGGACGATTCGTCGTTCCAGTCTTCCACATCCCAGTCCCGCGCCTCCTCGGTGAGGCCCGATTTAGACGCTGTCTCGGCTTGCCCTTCTCCTAGGGATTCTCGTCCCGTCGGGGCGACGCGACCTGGCAAGACACCTGAGCGTGAAACCGAAGTAGAGCCCGAGTTCGTCGACCCAACTGTCTTGATCCTGTCGAGTTCAGAGCTCAGACTGTCCGACCTCAGCCCTTTCCAACGGTGTGAGGGCACAGAGCGATTCGGTACAATGGTACGGTGCGACAGATTGGGTGATGGTGGCATCGGAGTTGAATTTTCGTATCCGGAGGAAGCTAGGCGGGCGTTAAAAGCCACACTCTTTACGTTTACGTACACCATCGATGGTAGACACGTGCAAAGGACAGTGTCCCTAAATGTGAAAACTCACCATTCTAAAAACTGCACCAGAGGTATCATAACTTGTCATGACCTACAAGGTGTGCCATGTGAAAAAATTGTGCGCGGTCTTGCGGGGTTCGGTGTCCTGGAAGCTAGAAGACTGAAAACGAAAAGAGACGGTGTTTCACACGACACATACAACATTGCACTCACTTTTAACTCCCAAGCACAGCCTACCCATGTGAGAATCGGGCATGTTAGGGTCAGGGTCCGCGTTTATCGACCAATCCCGATGAGATACTTCGCCTGTCATAGGTACGGACTAGGGATGTCGATCCCGGGATACCGGGATTGTGTCAGTCCCGAATCTCGGGATTGGGATGGCCGGGATCCCGAAATCCCGACTGACAAAAATAACAAATTGTGCAGCTAAATGCTGCTATAATTCAGAGGTGAAATAACAACGCTGTCTCAGAAGTGGTGTTTTCACTAGGTTGACCAAATATTAGTCTGGATTTAATCAATTTCCAGCCTGAGTTCTTGCGGCAGAAGAAGTCCGGCTGGTTTCGTTATTCATCCATTAGTTTGTTTTTCGGTCACAGAAGTCGCGCGACGTTTGACCGCATCAAAACGCCAGTTCCATGTCACACGATTCCGTCTGGGAGACCCCAGTCTCAGGTTCCGAGATTGAACACGACGTCGACAGCTTACTCCGCGTCGGGGCGGGGGGATGTCTGCGCATAGCACTGACACATGATACCAGCGCGGCGCAACAAGACACCGGACGATGTGAGCGTGAGGCTTGGTGGAGAAGCTCAGTGTCCTAGCAGTCGTGTAAGCGGCGAGATGTCGGACTTCGTCGTGTTTAAGGGGAGTGCTGTTTGGGAGCATTTTCTGCGTGAGACAACCGGCCAAAGTGCCAAGTGCCGTTACTGTAGAAAGGTGCTGAAGATTTCGGGTGGATCCACAAAAGGCCTTCACACCCACGTAAAGAGCCAGCATCCAGATCGGTACGCCGGTTCATCGAAGGATGGAGCGTCTCAAGACGATTCGAACTCAGACCAGCCACAGCCTGCTGCAAAAAGGACCAGGCCCCTGGACAGATACTTTTCACCCAACGCTGAGGATGATCTGTACTCCATGCTGGCAAGATTGTGCGGCAGGGACGGGATTCCGTTCAGTGTTTTTTGCACTTCACCGGACTAGCGCAACCGTATGGCTGCCAAAGGGTTTAAAAATCTACCAACCGGTCACGAGGCAATCCGAAATCGTGTCATGAGGCACTGTGCCAGGATCAAATGTCAGGTAAAACAAAAGCTGACAGATGAAATAACGCAAGGCACGAGGTTCTCTCTCACAATCGACGAATATACGTCTCTCAGGAATCGAAGATATATGAGCGTGAACGTGCACTCTGGTGCAAAGGTGTGGGGCCTCGGTGTGGTTCGGTGTCATGGCTCTATGCCAGCGGAGAAATGCATGGACATACTGAAGGTCAAACTAACTGAGTTTGTTTACCTCGACCTCACCCTGCACGTGACATGTGTCACCACCGACGGCGCATCCGTCATGGTGAAGTTCGGAAGAAGTTTGCCGTGCGAGCACCAGCTGTGCTTTGCACATGGCGTGTATCTTGCGGTAATTGATGCTTTATACACGAGTGACGGCGGAGCTAAGACAACCAGTGAGGCTCGTGACGCCTGTGCGTCACCAGATACGGAGTCACATACCGATGGATCAGATGAAGATGACATCGGGGAGGATGACGTCGTTGGGGTCGAGGATTACAATGAGCTGCAGGGCTCACGAGCCGAAGCGGTTCGAAGCGTCCGGAGAATTGTGCGATGGTTTCAAAAATCGCCCGTGCGAAACGAAGTGCTTCAAAAGTACGTGACGGAAGAACAAGGTAAACAGGTGATGCTAATTCTTGATTGCAAAACGAGGTGGAACAGTTTGTTTGCAATGCTGGAACGATTTATTACACTAAAAAGCGCAGTGCACAAAGCAATTATTGACATAGGTGACAAGAAAATGCAGATGACCAGTGATCGGGAGCTCGACATGGTGCGGGAGATTGTTCGGTGCCTCAACATCGTAAAGTTAGGGGCAGAGGCCCTGTGCCGCAGAGACAGTGGACTGTTAGAAGCCGAAGCTGCTCTGAAGTTTGTGCTCAGCTCCCTGGAAAAGGAAGGCGGCTAGCTGGCAAAGAGGTTCTACGATGCTTTGACGCTGAGGATTCGTCAGCGTCGCTCTAAGGCGGCTGCAGTCTTGCAGGCGCTGCATAACGACTTGCTGCCTCAAGACGAGGCAGAAAGGGAGATATTCCCCCAGGCCACTCGGAGAGAAGTAGATGAGTACATAACTCGTATGATACAACGGATGAGTGGGGAAAGGATCGGTGATGCTGTGTCTGACAGTGAGAGTGAGGGTGTCGAGCAGTCCGCACCGGAGCCGACTCTGCAGCAGCAGCTGCAACGCGCGCTGGAAACGGCGGCGAAAAGTCGTGTGCCTGGCGCACCGGGACAGCTTGGAAGACCCCAGCTTTCAAAGGCAGTGAAAAAGAACTGGAAAATCTTCCAGTTTCTGGGAAAGGGCCGCTCGCCAGCATGGCCTATAAGTGGCTCAAAGGCATTGTCGCCACGAGCGTCGAATCTGAGCGAGTGTTCTCAACTGTAGGTAACATAGTGACAAAGGAACGTTCCCGTCTGAATGACGATACAGTTGATGCCCTGTGCTTCTTAAAATGTCACTATAGGTAAAAGCTTGGCAACATGCGTATTCGATTCCGCTTAGCAGTCGAGTATACTTATTGTTGTGCGAGTGCATCGCATGGAACGGTCTTATGTTAATCGAGTAATACATGTACATCATTTGATCCTGTGAGTATTCCTTTTTCTGAAGGCGAGGAAAAATGATCGAGATCGCCTATTTGAATACCCGACGCTGGGTAGGCAATTATCAAACAACAAACGGCGTAGAACATCCAGTCTATTGATGGAGTATTGTTACTCCACTGAAGGTGTGGTTTTCGCGATGCATTTCAGGTGCTTCAGGGAGTTACTCCGCGCATATCGTAACTAAATGTGAACGTGTGAATGATCACTCGATTGTCAAATGGATAAAAGGCGTTTGCATGGCGCATCTGGACGTCATGAGTCGAAATTCTGATCGGAATACCTTGGATTATTAGAGAGAATATATGAATCCCGGGATCCCGGGAAATCCCGAGATTTTTTCCGGAAAATCCAGAAATCCCGGGATTGGGAAAACGGCCCGGGATCGACATCCCTAGTACGGACACACCAGCCGCCACTGTCGATCAAAGCCGGGATGTCTGCGATGTGCCTCCTCGGATCATTCTGTGGACGCTTGCACATCGGAAACCTTATGCTGTCCAAACTGCAAGGGCGATCATTCTGCTCGTGACCGAGTATGCCCGGTTTTCAAACGGGAGTAGAGTATCATAAAATTAAAGTGTGACAGGGGCGTCTCATTCCGAGAAGCTCGGGAAATGACCAAGACGGCCACTACACCTCGCTCGCATGCAGCCGTAGTGGTCAGCTCCGCCCATCCCCTTCAACCCGAGTCATCCCAGGAGCGAACAGACATGCCACCTACTTCACCAGCACCACGAAGTTCTGATCCTCCTGGGAGCGATGCTCTGGACAAGATGACAGCCCGCCAATTGATTGGCCTGCTAAAGGAATGTGGTGTGGCTATAATCTAGGTAAACTCAAGATGAAATCCCGGCGGCAGTGACTGGAGTTGCAGCCGATTACGTCTTACCGGCTCGCCCTGCTGTTGTGCAGACAGAAACTTCGTGCAGTTCCCCAGGACAGCGTCGTCCTGAGCAGCGCACGATCGCCTGCCAAACTGACGCTCCCGCAACTCCGGTGACTGAACCGATCATGGTGGCATCCACTCAAACAACTCCCGCAGAAGTCCCTAAGTTACCACCCCCATCGACTATTTCACCTCTCCGATCGACCAGCTCATTGCCGTCACTGATAATTCCTGTGCGAAGTGGAGCTCCGGACCTGACCGCGCGAGGTCGAGCAGAGCGAAATACAAGCGTGACACCAAACATCGATGGGAAAGGCGTGGTGGGAAAATCTCCCATGGCTGCGAGGCTCGGTACACGAGAATGTTCGCCGTCGGTGACGCGCGCACCACCTTTCACATCTGGACAAATTATGGGTCCACCTCCACCTGCAGTCCCATTGACAGGCCAACCAATCACACCGCCTACAAGCCGTAAGCGGATGCATATCTCGCCGCCGACCGAAACGAATCGCAAGTCCCGTCCCCGCGCTGAGTCGCCAATGATGAGATACCCATCTCCACACCGGGACGTGTGGATAGACGACCGCCTTAACCGGAACAATTGTCGATCGCACCACGTCATATTTTTAAGCGGCTGACTGCGAAAACATATTTTAACAGACAGTATGCGGGGAGGTTACACCTAAGCATGACACGGTTTTGCCATTATTTTACTACCGAGTTTTAATGAATAAACAAGTTATGGGCGCTGCATGACCAGTGCAGTCGTTGCGCCCTTGAAACCCAAATAACTGACTGACTAAATACCTGTTGTCACTTAACTGTCCTACACCTTGAGTTGTCTAACCTGAATTGATGACCCCTATGTGATAGTCTAAATAGAAGGCATCATTCAGATTGGCCTGATCTAACCGTTTAATAAGTTTATACATTTTAATAATAGCACCCCTTAATCTCCTATACTTGAGTGAGTACATATATAATGCCATAAGTTTTCCCCACATTCTAAGTTACCTAGTCCACTGTTACCTAGTCTAGTGGCTTTGCGCTGCACTCTTTCTAGCATATCTATGGTTGGTTATTGGTTTTTACGACACGTCGACTGTTGAGTCATGTAGCGTCGCCAATCTCGCACGCCGATTGGTCGCGGGCGAAGAGTAGCGACAGGTGAGACTCGAACCCACAACCTTTCGATTGTGAGACGAGCATCTTACCCCTAGACCACTCGTCCCCTCTAGCATATCTATATCTTTTTCTAAGTAAGGGCTCCATGCCTGTACAGAATATTCTAAGTGGGGTCGCACATAGGCCAAGTATAGCATTTTCATCACTTTTTTTTGCTCTTATACCTCACACTCCTATTAATTATTCCCAGCATTCTAATTGCCCTGTTCCTAGCTGAGACACATTGTTTTTCTACTTTAATATCATTTGAAACTAACACCTAAATCTCGTTCCACTTCAATAACATCCAATTTCCTACCTCCCATTGTATATCTGAAAGTATCACATACAGACCCAAGATGCATAACCTAACATTTTTCATAGTTGAAAGACATCTGCCATTGATCAGCCCACCGTTTTATGTCCTCTAAGTCTAGTTGAATGTTACTATATTGCTCACTACTGGTAGCCACGCCTACCAATTTGATGTCATCAGCAAATTTGAACACCATATTCCTCAGCCCTACCGCATTGTTCTTCACAAAGATGATAAAGAGAAGTGGCCCTAGAACAGAGCCCTGTGGCACTCCACTCAGAACATCTTTCCATTCAGATTTGCAACCATTTAACACTACCCTTTGTTTCTTTCCCCTTAACCATGCTTAACCCTTAACCCCTTAACCATCCAACCTAGTATCTAACCATCAATCCCATGCTGTTCTAGTTGCTGAATTAGACGCACATGTGGAACTTTATCAAAAGCTTTGCTAAAGTCCAGGTACGGGGACGAGTGGTCTAGGGGTTAGATGCTCGTCTCACAATCAAAAGATTGCGGGTTCGAATCTCACCTGTCGCTACTCTTCGCCCGCGACCAATCGGCGTGAGAGATTGGCGACGCTATATGACTCAACGGTCGACGTGTCGTAAAACCAGTAACCAACCAAAGTCCAGGTACACTACACCCATCCTGCTTTGATTGTCTACTTCTTTAGTTATATACTCCATATACTCCAATAGGTTTGTTAAACAAGATATTCGAAATCGAAATCCATGTTGGGTATCCCTTAGAAGGTTGCGCCTATCTAAATGAGTCTGTATATTCTGTTTGACAAGTTTTTCTAGTACCTTGCAAACTATTGAGGTCAAACTGACTGGCCTGTAGTTCCCCACACACTTCATACTTTCCTTTTTGAAAATCGGTACTACATTTGCATTTCGGCAATCATCCGGTACTTCCGAATACTACACAGAACGCCTGAAAATGACACCTGGGGTAACTGCCAATGCTTTAGCACGCTTTACTAAGATCCTAGCATATATATCATCTGGCCCAGAAGCTGTATTGGGTTTAATATTCTGCAACTGTTTTTCTACAGCTTCTGCCGTTATTGTAAGATCCTCCAACTTATTGCCTAGTATGGCATATCTTTCAGTTGTTTCCAATATACCAGTGTTCTCTTTAGTAAAGACTGATGAGAATTGCTTACTTAGGGACTCCGCTATATCACAATCATCAACTACTATTTTACCATCTACCTCCAATGGCCCAACATTACACTTGTTAGACTTAAATTTGTAGAAACTAAATCACCTCTTCGCATTGCCTGCTGAACATTCACGAGCTAATTTGATTTCAGCCAGTCTTTCAGATGCCTTAACACACCTCCTAACTGTATTTCTAGTTGTTTGATGTGATTCTAGATTTGCCTCAGAGTTAAAATCTTTTAGTTTCTTAATTACCTGCTTTTTTACTCCAATAAATGTTTTACTTCCTTTGTCAGCCACGAGGGTGCTTAATCTTGTTTAATCTAATTTGCCTATTGGGAATGAAACTATCCTGACCTTGGAACAGTTTGTCTTTTACCATTACCCACATTTCATAGGCATCTAAGCCCCTCAATAACTCCTCCCAGTTAATT